>VWZW01008123.1:1123395-1200690 GCA_013397115.1 Edolisoma coerulescens | reverse complement strand
CAGACCTGTCCTCCTCATCTGTGGGAAGAAGAGAAAACAAGGCGGGAGGAGAGGAGGAGGAGGAGGTGGGGGATAAAAAGACATCTCTGATGTGTGTCTCTCTTTGCTACAGGAGTCATTTGCAAAGTCATAAATTTCAATTTCCTCCCCTGTTCTATTATTACCTGGGTCTCAAACAAGTTTTACATTCATTTATTCCCAAATAGAAATGCAATTTCCCCAGCAAATGATACCTAGCTAGAACTCCATTTGTGTTCCACCAAGAAGACTTATTTTCTTCTTTTTTTATATTTTTCCCTTTTTTTTTTTTTCTTTTAACGCCTTCATTTGCATGTCACCCTTTGGGATGGTCCTTCCCAATCCCATCCCCTCCCTCGAGGACACGTAAAGGAGACAAGACATTTCCCTCTCTGTCCCAGCATCTCACCTAAGGTTTCCAGTGTTCAGGAGCTGAAAGATGGGATTTGGGATGTACATATTTGTTTGTGAATGACAAAATAGGGTGTAATTTGGGAGAAATAAATAGAATGAAGGACAGCTGTGTGTCCAGGGTTGCTAGCAGAGCCTGTTAAATATTTTTTGAAGCCTCATCTCAGGCGGGAGGCAACATTAACATCAAGACATCACCTAAACATTTGTACCTAGCCCCCAAATCCAGCAAGAACAATAAAATGGAAAAAAACCTTTCACACTGTGGAAATGACAAAATCCAGTGTGATAGGAAAATTTAGCAAGAAGGGGACAAGGTGGATGGTTGTACAAAAATTCCGTAGTTTCTAGGAACTGATCCCCCCTCTGGAATAGAATGAGTTTCACATTGGTTTTTGATCCAGCTACAGTTGTTTAAGTACAGGTCAACAGAAATGCAAAATGAAATTAAAAAAGAACAAAAGCAATACCATGGTTGCAAAGGGAGAAAAGGTCTGACAGATAAGGTTCCTTCTTTTGTGTTCTCTGGGCCATGTTCTCACAGCAACAATCATGGCCCAGAGCAGAAGTCACAGAGCACTGGGAACTGGTGGTTGAAATGTTAAAACACAGTATTAACTGTGGGACTGATTAGCTGGACATGAATGGTAGGAACCAGAGAGGTGGAGAACCTCCTGGGACCACTGTCAGTGGGCCCTGCTGTGAATGTCAAGCTTCTTGACAGGAACTTAGGCTGAATGGTCTCTGTCTTGTTGGAAGAAAGAAGATTGCTGTCTCCAAAATATAATCCCCATGACTCCTTTGAGACCTTGGGGGTCTGGAGGGATTATTCAAGATCTTGTTAGAGTCCACATGCCACTCTTGAGCTCTCTTTTGCTCCCCTTGAACAGACCAGTAAGCTCAGCAGTGTACCCTGGACAGCCACACCACCTGCGTGAGGGCTCTTACAGGGTGCAGCATCCAGCTAAGGTGATGCTCAAGACCTTCATAAAACAAGTCCCAGTGTGGCAGTTCCTAATTTCTCCCTGAGGCAAAAGGTTTCTGGGCTTGGTTGAGATGCCACTTACATGACTTTGAAGTTGGAGTCACTCCATTGATGTCAGGACATTACCCTGGAGTTATTTCAGCAGAAACAAGGGCCACATCTGGCTTATTCAGAATATATCCCTGTGGATGAGTGACTTGCTGAGGAAGTCTGATTTTCCTGCCAGTGCCAAGATAGTGGTTTGGCCGTGAATTTGCCTTTGGCTCTGCCTCTGTGTCTGTTTCCTGCTACCCACCAGCTCAGCAAACTTACACAAGAGCAAAACTGGTTTAATGAAGACTTTCTGAAGCAATATTTTCCCTCTTCATCCCACATTTCACACACTGCTGAAAGTAAGTACAAGAAATATCCAAGCTGAGATCCCATCACACTGACATTTTGACTGATTGTGCAAGACCTAAGTTGCACTCAGTGCCACTGTCCATAAAAACACCACATACACATTCTTAGGAAGAGAATAAAGAAAATCAGCCATCCTTTTAACTTCCGTCTTCCAGCACTAGATTTCCCATCCCAAGATTAAGAGCCTAGAAATACTAAAGGATAAATGCCAAGGAGATTCCTTTCATTGGCTCATTGGCGTCCTGACATCTCTGCCGAAAACAGAGTGCTCTGATGGAAGAGAACAGAAAATGCCCAAGCCAACACAGCAGGGGTCTGAAAACCAATATAGTCTTATGGCTTTTGGCATGTTGCAAGTGACATAGCCAGGCACTTCCCTAATACAGGATAATATTGCTCTATCTGCAAGAACATATGGGGGAAACATTGCATTTAGCGCTGAATTGGCTTCATGCTGGCTCAGCACGGAGAGGTAAATCTCTACGGGGGGATCTCCACCTCAGGTGCTGTAAAAGGGCTCAGGTTACGTGAGGATTTAACTGTGGAGAAGATCTTTGGCTTTTGAGGGATGAAGCTGCCCTCGCTGCATTCATGTGGAATGTCGGTGAAGAAGGCGGAAAGAGAAGGTGAGCCTTGCAGGTAGCAATAACACCTTTTATTATACAAATTTTAACTTTATCCACCTGCTAAGGTGTAATTTTCTTCAGCAATATCAACTGAGCTCACAAACAGGCTGCCCTCATTCTGCAAGGCAGTCTTGTTTGACATTTCTGTGATTTGTTTGAATTTTCTGAGCACAGTTGCATGTGAAGGATTAAACAGCCTCAAAAAAAGGCTGGAACAGGGAATAAACAGGCTGGACAAATGTATACTGGATTTGCTTCTGCGTCTCTGCCTGCAGGACACCAGTCCAAACCATTCCTTCTGGAAAGTTCTGGAGCTAATCTTCAGGAGTGAGATTTCCACATGTAGGGCATGTGGACTGACCTCATTCCATCATCCCAAAAAGGGAGCAGGAGAATGGGGCCAGACTTCATCTTCTCCCCAGGTACCAGTGACCAACCACAGGCAAAGTGCTTCAGGCAGCATAAAGAATATTTTGTTTGTGCAACAGCCTGTGCTTCTCTTCTGGTGCAACTGCTTCCATCTTCTCTTTGAAGATGTCCATATAGGAGATGCTCATTAATAAAACCCTCTTCAGCAAAGCCTCGAGCATCCTGAGCTCCTGCTCCCACTCCTTTATCCTCTGTGGCTCTGTTGCATGCAGCACAAGGAGCCTGGCAGACACTGTACAAATAAATACAGTGGGTGCAGACATGACCAAGCTGTCCATGCTTGGGCAGGCTGCATATCCCTGCCAGGAGACTGATTCATTCATCTGGCAAAAATACCAAAAAATCAACAGCAAACCCATCAGCCCCATCTTCACCACTGGCCCTACCTTGGACTTGAAATACTTCAGAAGGCTCAGAGCAGTGACTCTCTCTCCACTGGATGGGCACAGTGCTGGTCCATGCAGGCAAAGCCACACACACCTCATAAAAAATCTGTTAGGAACACGCAGCTGTGTGCTAGGCCAGCACACCGAGGGTTTAGGGCTACCCTCAGAGACATGGGGACTAAATTCAGGGTAGGGGGGATCCCAAAGTTCGGACAGGAAGAGGCTCCATCCCTTCTGTCACTCACAGAACAAGAAACTTTGCAGTCTGTGTGGGAGGAGGGCGGTAGCTTTAATGTAGTTTTGCACCTATTTGCTCGTCCATTTGTTTTCAAACTCCCTCAGAAGTCATGACGTTTAGTGTGACACATTTATTTACAAAGCTAGTAACCACAAAAATGAGCTGTGTGGCAGCTCCATTGAGCACAATGCTAATAATTGACAGGGCAGTCCAGATGGTGAAATAGAGGTGAACAGAATGGATTTTGCCAGATATTAAACTTGACCACAGATAGAGGTGGCTATTTTTATTAGTAAGCTCTGAAGGGGAAATGCCATGCACCCACATTTACACTGCTATAACACTTCTGGTTAGCTTCTATGAATCTTATTTTCCTTCCATAGATCTGAAAGGGCTTTATAAAGAAATTGCACCAAGGAGCAGAAACCATGTTGCTTAACTCCTAGATCGACATGCAATCTGTTGAACAACACTTCTCAAATGCTTCTGCATTGTTGTCTTTCTTGGATCACAGGACAGTCTGAATCACAGGTAAATGCTAAGATTTTGCATTGAGAGATGATCCAGGTCCTGTAGGCTTTGGTGAAACATTTAGACAAGCAGATGGAGGGAAAGTTTGGAAAAACTATATGCTAGGCTCTATTTGTTATACTCAGGGTTTTCATAGGTTCATACACTAGGCCTGTATTACTTTAATCTCATGTCTCCAAGAATTTTGAATTTGACCTTGGCATAGTCACAAACAAAACCAGAAATTGGTCTGGAGGTGAGCATCCATCCACCTGACAAGGAAGAAAACTGACCCAGGGCAGCAGGGCAGTTCCACCCTCAAGTGGGCAGACAGGCTTGCTGGGGGAGGGATGCAGAGCTGGTGTCCCTGCCAGCCACTGCATCATCTCAGAGACTCTTTATCTGAGCCAGCTCCGTGCTGTTGGTTGGTGCTGGTTTGGCCACTCGCAAAGCCACGACCTTGCTCCATGGCTGGGAAAGTGGAAACTTCCTTGTGCGACTTTCCTGTTAGCACAGCCTTGGCTACTCCTTCATGCTCTTCCTTCTCACGAGTATCTTTGAATGTGACCTTGCTGGGATGTTCAGAGAATGGCAAAGAACCATCTTCTGGTGTCCCCACCAGGCTATAGGGTCATACTCCCTCCTTTTCCTCCTGCACTCCATGTTCTCCATTCCTAATCCCTCCTGAGATACCATTTTTTATTCCAATGACTAAGCTGACCTATTCCCCATGAGTGCTTCAACCTCACCAGGGCACGATGCAACCACCAACGGAGCAAGTCCCTCTGCCATAAACACACATGGCTTCACCACCACCACTTTTGGCACAGGAGTCATTAGTTTGGCCAATGATAGCACTGAGGGATCTCAAGCCAGCCCATGTGAAAATTACTAAGTAGCTGCCCATGGCAAGGAAGTTAAAATAAGGCTGGATGGAGCCCTTGAGAATTATAAGAACTGAGATATAGCTGATCTCCACTAAATCCCTGTGGGATTTGGGGAGATGTTATTTCCTTCCTCTATTTTTTTTTCTTCCTTTAAACTTAAAACCAAAAATAAATGCTTTCTCTTCTTTTGCTCCCCCTCCTCCTGAAATCCATAATGTTATAATTAAAATGTCATAGTGAGACCACTCAATATTTATCAAGAGTCGGATGCTGGCAGGTACAGTTTGGGATCCAGATCCAAAGCTAGCATAAACTGGTAGAGCTAATGGGGGCTGCCTAATTTACACTAGAAAACAATTTGGCCTGAGGTTTCACATTTTCTTGTCCATCCCTGAATATATAAATGCTGGATCAAAACTGTGTTTTCAAGAACTTTCCTGTGAGTATTAATTCGAACAAGAGCAATCAAAAATCCCTGGTATTTCATGAGGGCTGCATAGCTGCAGTTTCCCACTGTAGGAGGGCAGTACGGTTTCATTTGCAGCATCTGTCCTTTTAAATGGAGGAATAATACTTGTCTTCATTTGTTTTTATTCATCTCACTGCTGTTGTCAGCCAATACTTGCAGATTGTGGCTCACCATTTATTGTTCACCCAACCATTCCACTTAGGCAAAACGCCTCTTAATATGCTCCATAAAGAAACTTTACCCATTTGGCTCATGGTGCTGTTAATTTGCATATCATTACAATCTCATTAGATTTATGGCTCTGATCGAATACTTCCACCGCCCTGTTACTCTGTGCTGGAAATCTACAGGCTTTTGTTAATGCTCTGTGTCTCTGAAATGCCTCTTTTCTTTCTGTTCCTTTTTTTTTTTCTTCTTTTATTATCAGAAGGATTTGTGCAGAAAAAGTATATTCAAGGCTGGGGAAGTCAGCACTGCATGCTCATGGGGACAGGAAAAAGATAAAGTGTCAGGAAAGACAGTTGAAAATATGTGTCCAATGATGGTGTGTGGCCCCTTTGAGTTGCAATTTAGGAAAGCACCAGCCACATGTAAATTTAATCTCCAGGCCCTCATTTGTCTTTAGGCTTGATCCTTCTTCCACAGATGAACCACACTAAAGGTAATATTTTTGGCTCAGGTAGCCTTTAAAAAAAAAAAAGAATACAAAAGGGCAGTGACTGTCACCTCAAAGCAAACACGTTCATGCCAGCCAAGCTTGGCAGCCAATATTCCCACTAGTGAACATGTGCTCTTATTTAAAATATTTGCACTCATTTAATTCTTCATGTCTCTAGTGATCACATACAAGTGATTCACACTGCACTTCTGTCCCTGAAGAGCCTGTGATGATCATAATTCAAACAGATCTATTACCTTTTAGCTTTCCAAATGTAATTATAATCCAATTAATTAGGTACTCTCAGTTGATTCTGGGTTTCTTTCTCCAATCTCAGTCTATTGCCATATGAAACTAATGGCTGTGAGAGCTTAAGATCGTTCTCCATTAGTGCTCATTCTGCAGGGAGGGTTAATGATAAAGTCAGGCAGGTGTTTGGCAGTCAGTGGCAGGAAACATTTTTTTAACATGGAGCTCAAACAAATTTTGCATCCCATTTCAACTTTCTGTTATTTGATTCAGTTCTCTTTTCTGTGTGAAAACGCTTCTCCAGGAGTTGCAATGGGTTAAGAAGAGCAAAAGAAAGGAAAAAAAGGCTGTTCCATTATGCAGCATCAGTTGCTTAACAAAATTCTGTCCCCATTAACTGTGCCTCAAAGACAGAAAGCTCCAAGCTCCACGGGAAGAGCAGCATGTGGAATACCAGGTGAGCGCACAGCAAGGCAGGAGTTGGTTTCCACTGTAGCTAGAAAAAAGGAATAAGCCCTCATCCCACCTGGGGAGGTGACCCAATTAAAGTAACCGGGAGGTAAAAATAAATGTTAAAGGAAAAAGTATGGGAAAAAAGGTATTAAAACCTTTCATTCCTTCCTTTGCCTTCTATATCAAAGGTTCGAGGCATCCTTGCCAAAGTCCAGGAGAAACCCAAAACGAAGATCCAGGACTGATGTGGCTACAGCCACAGGGAGGTGACGTTTCTCCTCAAAACCAGGATGGTCACAAGCACCCACCGCCAGCTACAGAGGGTGAATTATCCCTGGATAAGCTCCCTCCAGGCCCCCCATCTCACCAGGTCCTGGACAAGTCTTGAAACACTTCACTCGACAACTCAAAGCACTGCAACAGGTCCTTCCAGCTCACAGAACCAGCATCAGCCAGAGACCAGGACAAGGGAAGGTCTGCTTGGGACCATCCCTCCATGGGCTGACAGGGTCTAACCCTGCAGCTACCTAAATGCACATCTGTAACCTTCTCCATCCTCAGAACGTGTCTGCAGTCTCTGGGCCCCTGGGAATGGGTCATCCAGCAGCATTCATGCATAAATGGGGTGTGAATATGAAAGGAGGAGCCACACATCAGCCCAGCCCTGCCTGTGACATTGGACAGGTCACTTTATCCCTAATGCTCTCAGTTATCAGTTCTTCTCATTAGATGGGGAAAATTACCAGCACTGTGGGACTCTGATTTTCACCTGAAATTTCTGAAGGCTGCAAAATAGAGATTATGAGCATCAGAATGCTCTGGATTTCTTTGAGAATGCTCAGTAAGATCACTTGCTAATTATAACACATCATGCACAGGCCTCAATCCAGCCACAACCTTCTGGCTACATCAGGTTTTTAACTGAGAAGTGGTGGTCCTGGGCTAAAATCATGGACATATTCCAGGCTGTATCTGCATGTGAGACAATACCTGAATGTGGGAAATCTTGCTCCTAAATCAAACCATGAGGAATAGAGGAAGAAAGACGTAGGACAGTCTTTATAAAAAGTCTTCTCTCTTCTCTTCTCTTCTCTTTTCTCTTCTCTTCTCTTCTCTTCTCTTCTCTTCTCTTCTCTTCTCTTCTCTTCTCTTCTCTTCTCTTCTCTTCTCTTCTCTCCTTTCTCTTCTCTTAGTTTCTTTTTTCTTAGTTTCTTTTCTTTGCCTCCTTTCTTTTCTTCTCTTCTTTTTTCTTATCTTTTCTCTTTTTGTCTCTTGTCTTTTTGACACTTGTCTTTTAATCTCTTGTCTTTTTTGGTCTCTTGTCTTTTCTTTCCAACTCTTGCCTTCTTTTCTCTTCTTTTTTTTCCTTTATTCTTTTCCTTTTTCCATTAATCTTCAAAATGCTGCACAAAAGACCTTTAAAAAGTGGGCGGAGGAGGAGGGCAGCAAGAGATAGCTCTGAGGTACATTTCAATCTGCATGGTTCAGGAAGGAAGGAATTTTCAATCTCCTCTCTATCATTTTCGATATCATTAATCCTGAACACTCCATTTTCCATGCTCGCCCGCCCAGGCCCAGAGAGTGAGCGACACATAAAGTGACACATATTCATCACTTGGCATTCAGTGCCGTGAAGGCTGTAATATAATATTAGTGTTGTGTTATCACCGTGTCTCTCTCGCCAGCCTTGGCTGCGGCGACGGTAGATGACATGAATCGATCACCTGTGACATTTTTGATTTGGTGTCACTTTCCCCATTTCTACCATTTGTTTTGGCAGTTAAGAAGTAATTGTGTGACATTAGCATGGAAAGACTCACTTTCCCAACCCCTCTTCTCGAGCAGGAAGAGGGGGATGAATCTCTTTTGTCTTGTTCCATAGGTTCAGAGAGGCTTGCAAGAGATGTGGTATTTGCTGCAATCTCATTGCCAGGTGGCTTCTTGAAGCCAGCAGGGGATGCAATGTCTGAGCCAGGGATGTCTCCCGCAGAATGCAGCCGAGCTGCTCTCCCGGAGTGGGGAGCACAGTGGGACAAGGTGGCATTATGAGACACAAGCCATGGGTCCCTGCTCTGCCAGAAGTTTCCCCAGCTGATTTTGGGTATGTCACTGAGTCCTTGTTGGGGCTGAGACACCAACTCCACAGCGGGCTGCTGCTCAGTGAAGGGCAATAATAGGATCCCCACTCAGGTCAGGCCTAGGGGCTTTGCTCCACTGGAGTCACAGGACCTCATTCCTCCAGCTGCAGACCTGCTCCACACAAATGAATAAAATTAGTAATCAAGGGAGGTAAATCAATTAATTTGCACTGCAGCCCTAAAATCTCCAACACCATTACACTTTGGTCATTCCAGCATCAGCCTCCACCTCATGTGTACTCAGCCATCGGAAGTCAGTCACTGCTCTCTCAGATATCGTAAAGGTGTCAGTCATGCAAAGGTGAAAGGCATAAACCATGAGAGTCCTGGGAATGGGCTCCTGAAAACAGGAATATACTGTGGTTGTCCCTCCAGATTTTAATCAACCAGTTATTAGCTGGGACCACTTCTATGGGATGAAAAGTGCAGTGGGGTGGCAATGGGAGGTTTTGCTGTGACATCTGGAGATTCCCAGTGTAGGGTAGAGCCATACCTTGGAGCTGAATCAACTGAGCCAGGCTCACAGCAGCACCTTTACAAGGATGGGTTTTAGAAGCTAATGTTTTTCACCAAATCCTTACTTTTTGTCAGGCAAACCCAAGTGCAGAGAAGCCACAGTGTCAGCCAGTAAAACAGTAAGAATCTCGGCATTTTAATGCATTTTGTCCCAGCAGGTAGGGTGGATGTTAATACCCACACACCAGGCACCAGGGACCTTTTGTTAATTTAGGAAATGCTTTCCCTGAAGGAACAATTTTTTGTAATTGTCCACTGGGAGCTTTCTTATAACTCCTGCTAGACCAGCTTGCACTGGCCACAGTCAAAGACAAAAACCTGCTCAGAAGCAGCTGATCTGGTCCCAGGTGACGGCATCACGCTGGTGTGCTCCCTGTGCTGTGGGTCCCTCACTGCTCTCAGGGGCAAGCTGAGGCTGCATCGTGGCAATTTCACACACGGCTGCTCTTCAGCTGCTGGGGCAGAAGCTGAGGGTGGAGGCTGGAGGACATCAAGTGTTGGGGAAGCCCTGGCTGGTCCCCCCCACATGGCTTTGGTGATAACCCCCTCCCCGCAGGAGCCTCCTGCCAGCTGGACCCGTTAACCCAGTCAGGAGACAAATTGTTCCACGTGTCAATTTCCCATTTAAAATGCAAACTAGATTTGACAGAGTAAACTGAATAAAGATTTGGATCGGATAATCCAGTAAAAGCTAATTACTAAAACAAAATGAGACACTGAGACGCAATCCCCCTCCTCCCCTCTCTAACGAGGTTCATTTGATGAGTTCTCTGCCTCGAGTATTAGCACTTTCTACCAAGAAACACAAGCTATTAACTCCTTTTAACAATTTATGATGTTCAATAAACTGATTAGGAGCCCATGGTACATAATTTAAAACCATTTGGATGTCCTATGGCCATTAAAGAGAAAGCAATGAGTCTGAACAACCCTGCTAATTATAGGTCTTGATGACTCCTGATTAGAAATCCTAATTAGGTGTCCTAACTAAATCTTTTCTTGTTTTTAAATTTATTGTCTTCATCTCCTCACCTTGTTTACCAGATGATTTAGGAAAGTTGAAAACAGACCTTCCCTAAACTAAAAATTCATTAGCCAAACAGAGAAAGGTTGACAGCATCACCAATTAAAAATGCCTTAACACAAGCTCCTAAATATTCTGAGTTTGGTTTTATCCTGAAGCGTAAAGCTAGTTACAGAGTTTGGTGGGCTGGCTTGCTTTCTGTCTTTTATTCTTCAATTTATTGCATGTTATTGAAAAGCTCCAAAAAGTGAAATGTCAAAAATTGCTTTTCATTCCCCCTCTTTTTCATCTAATGTGATGCTTCCCTGGAAGGAAAAAAAAAAAAAAAGTACAAATTTTTTCTCTTTAGTATCAGTTCAAACTACAAACATTTTTTTTTCTTTGAACTTTTGACTTTCTTTTACAGGTTATGTTTATTGCTGACCCAAAAATCGATCATTTTGCATATTAATTTTCATGATCAGTTCCACTATGATAAAATTATTTGAAAACCTATAATCAAAAGTGCATTTCTGATGCAAAGTCCAGGAATAACTGTAATCTGAATTTGGCAGCTCAGTTTTCACATCCAGCCTCTCCAAGCCTAATTTTGTGCACTGGGATGATCTGCAGAGAAGAAAGCACCAGTGGAAAGATGAGCTCCTGCAAACAGAGGTATGGTGTGGAAGGAAACCAAAAATAGTTTAATCCTTTCACAAAGTCCTGTTACAACCTGTTTTTCCAGGATTCAGGTCTGGGCAAACAGAAAGTCGGTGCCACCAAGAAGGGAAAAGCAGAGAACCCAATACCCTTTGGAAAGGTTCCTTAATGGATAATCCTCCTCTCCCAAAAATCTGTCCCTCATTTCTGCTCTAAATTTTTCTGCTTTATCTTCTAACCACTGGGCTTTGTTCAGCTTTTGTCTGCTGGATTAAAAAGCGGTCTGCTACCAGAACTTTGCTTCCTGGGAAAGTATTTATAGATGAAAATCAAGTTACCATTTAACCTTCTCTTCTTTAACTCAAACAGATGAGCTTAATCTAGCTGGAACACTTCTATGCAATAGCAGAATGATGAGTGTGGGTGATGATATCCTCTTTGGCATTCAAGAACTGATCTGAGTAGAGGCTTTTCCTAAAATTTCAACCTATGGAGTACCAAAGTTAAAACAACAGGAACACCAATGGTTTTCCAATGACCAGAAAAGAGCAAAGGTACATCAATATTTCCAGCAAACCCAGGAGACGGATCCCAGCCCTATCTCCATGCATGCTTCTCATCCACCCTGTGCAAACACAGCCTAGGACCAGGGACAGGTTTAGCCAATCTTTCTGGGGTGGAGAAGCGCAGATTTAGCACAGATGAGGTGCTCTTGCTTAGGTGATCTGGAGAGACTAAGACAAGACAGGGCTTGGCATCTGGTACCTCAGTGCCCAAGGAGATATCCTGTGCTCAGATCCTAAAGAAACCACTGAAGTTTTAAATTATTTTACAAACACTGGACAATAGGACAGCAAACACAAGATAGCAACTTAGCTGGACTGGTCATTTTCTTTAATTCCTGGCAAGGAATCTCTTGATTCTAGGCACAGATGGATACAAGTGTTCGTGGAAAAATCTTACAGAACCCTTGTCCGTATAAATTTCACAGCCTTATGGAAAAGCATAGATCCACCCTCTGGGAAAAATGTTGATCAATCAACAGTTTTTGCAGTTACGGAAAATTTTGTGCTTACACTTGCATTTTTTAAAGCAATTGACAGCTGACAAAGAAGCACAGTTTTAACTGCAAGATAAAAAGTTTAAAAAGGGGAGGAAGTATTTCAAGTTTGAAAAGAAAAAAAGAAGGCAAGTAAGAGGGGATTGAGAAGAGATATTTTGGGAGAGAAATAGCTGTGAGAAAGGTTATTTGACATTTACAGAAATCTCAGATCAAATGTGCATTGCCTGCACACCAGGCGTGTTGCGAGCCACCCCATCTGCTTTCCAAACCAGGATGGTCCTCCTCATGGAGGCCTTCTCATGGAAAGAAGCAGTGGCCTGTACCTGGTGACAACCAGCAGAATGGCCACACCAAATGCAGCCCAGGAGAGAGCTGGTCAGAGCCAAAGGCCTGCTCTTTGTGTTGGTTTGACGTGTCAGCCAAGAGCATCTTCATCTCTGCCTTGTAAATACCATCACAGTATGATTGGGAAGGCAAAATCTTCTTTTAGGATATGATGTTCCATCCTGTACAAAGCCATCACGTGAGTTTTAATCTGAAACTTTGCCCTTTATTTGTGTTTGACATGAATTTCACTTTCAGTAATACTTACTTAGCACGCGAAAGCCATAGGTGTTATCGGCATGATCTCTTTTTTGGGTGATCCACATGGGGAATATATGACCTTTAACTCTTTTTAATACCCAACAGAAAGAGGCTGCCTTTCTCCCAGCGAGCTGAGCTCTTCATTTGTTATCTCAATCTGGGATTTAGCAGGATTCAAAGCTGATTAGTTTAGAAAGCATATGGGAGATGAAAGACATTTTACGTAATGGGTTTACCCATCCCATTTGGTAAACAAATGACCACACTATTCACTCTGAAGTGAATGAATGAATATTTTCATGCGTTTTATTTTTAGAGTTGAGTTTTTCCACTGTGGGATATTTTCTCACCCGAGGTGCTCATGCTGTGGGACTCCAACCAATGCACCTCTCCAGGCAAAGCAGCATCAAAGAGATTTTCCTTTCTTTGGTAGAGAGAAACAAAAGAGTTTCATTGGGAACAATGGCCAGTTGTGAATCACTGAAGTGAAATGTTCCTGTCTTCCCCTTTTATCAATTTATTAAGCAGTTTGACAAAACTGATATGATTTCCTGCTCTCATGTTCCTCCAAATCTATGCTTTCTTAGAGAAAAGAAACAACCAACAAAAAACATCCCTCTTGATTTAGATTCTAGACTTGATGATTGCAATAGAAATAATTCAGTATTGATGGCAAATTGACAAATTCGGTCCTCTTAATCATCTACAGGATGAAGTCCCTTACAACCAGTAAGGCTAGAGGCATATGGCTAAAACAATCCTATTCCTTAGTTCCTAGCCTTGTCCTTTAACAGGTGTGGGTATGATTTTTGTTCTCTGTAAAACACCAGGGTCAAGGTGACGAGTGCAGAATCACTGAGATGTGTGTGGAACAATTGCTCTTTCAGACACATGATTTATGAAGTATCTGACTAATGTGGTCACAAGAGCCTGAGAGGAAGGCAAGGAAGCTGGTTAAGAAGCACTTAGCTCCCCTCTCCAGGCCCACATTTGCATCCCACACCCACGGCAGCATTCATCTCGCTTGATGGTAGCTGTTTAAAATTTAGGCATTTCATTTAAGCCAGTAGTCAAAGTTCCTTCTCAATCCATGGGGGGATCAGCAGCTGCAGCTGATGATTCATTCCTCCTCCATCAGGCATTATCACCTGCAGATACCCTATCCCACAGTCCTAGAAAATGCCTGGACACCTGATTTCTAAACAGATGAGACAAAACCCCAAGTACCCATTTAACCTTGGGCCCAAACACATCTGACATCCACACTTCCACGCAGCTCAGCTCACCACGGTATATCTGAGATGGGACAGGAGAAGGAGGGACGACCTCACACCAGGGATTTCTTTACCTCTCACCCAGCCTTCTAACACACCCCTGAGACCAGCCCCTTCTGAGACATCACTAAGGACAATGGCTCTTTGTCCAGGTGGAGGCTGGTGACCAGTGGGGTCCCTCAGAGCTGTGTCATGGGACTGGCACTCTTTAAAATGACACAGACACAGTGACATCAAGTGTACCCTAGCAAGTCTGCAGGTGAAACCAAGCTGAGTGGGTGTGTTGACACTCCTGAAGGACAGGACAACACCCAGAGGGACTTGGACGAACTTGAGAAGTGGGCCCAGGGGAAATTAATGAACTTCAACAAGTCCAAGTGCCAGGGGCTGCACCTGAGTCAGGGCAATCCCAGATGTTGGTATGGAGTGGGAGAAGATATCATTGAGAGCAGCCCTGTGGAAAAAGACTTGGGGGTTCTCATGGATGAAAAGCTGAACATGATCCAATGACACATTATTGCAGACCAAAACAACAGGACTGTCCCAGCCTTTCCGCCTGTCACTGGGATGATGCTGGCATGGAGATATTGACTGTTACTTCCAGGTACTGAAATCACCAGGCTACACCCTTTACCTCTGATTTAGGGCAAAATTGCCCTTGCTACAGCTACTACAAAATAGGAATAATGGCCTTTAATTAGCAATCAGAGCTGAACTCTTTCTCCCTGAAAAATGGCCATTGTTTTTAATTAGACTCCCAGGGCACTATCCTGCCATCCTGGTCCCAAACTCTACTGCTGCCACAAGTACAATACAAAGAAAGTTCTAAGCAGGCCCCATTCTCTGCATGCAGCTCAATAGCTCTCCCTGTCATATTCTTCATCTCCAACAAGTTCTGACTTTTTTTTTTTTTTGACGTACCTAAGATGAATATTCAAGGTTTTAGTCCAATTTACACATCTGTAATCCGGCAGTGAGAATAAAAGGTTGTCAGACAAAATAAATGTGTGTCTCAAGGTCAGACCAGGTTGAAACCGATAATGGTGCTTAACAGCCTCTGCCATGCTTCCGCAATGATCAGCATTGCTCTAATTGACAAATTAGCTGTCCATATGGGCTCAGAGGCAATCATACATCCATAAATCCCAATAAATACAAACATAATCTGATCTAAGTTGGATCAGCCAAATAAGTTAAAGCAAGATTTAACACCTTAAAGGATTGCATTTAAGGAAAATCACTGTTAGACAAGATTCATGTAGCCATATGGTCGGAACAGAGGCCACCAGGCCTCATCCCTGCTCTGGCTCTCCGTGTCGCCTGCCAGACTGTGTGGAACCAGCCACGGATCGACCAGCCTGTGCTCGCCAGGGGCCAATGGGATGGGGGTCCCTCCCCCAGAAATTTGCATGGAGGTTGCTTTTGGGCAGGAGAAGAGCTGGCTCTGGATTGGTCGCTGCTTCCCGGGTGGGCTGGCAGGGTCCAGGGGTGGCTGGAGTCTCACTGTCCTGCGGGCAGCACTGTTGGTAGGGGATTAACTGAGGGGAGCAGCAAAGATGGAAGAAATTTGAGATTATCCGTGTTTGTTTCCTCTCATGTGCAAGCAGGTGGGGCTGTTCTGCCTGCTGCAATGGGCTCTGAGGGATGCCCATGGAAGCTCTTGTGTTGCTGTAGTCACACCGTCCCATGATTTCCTGAAAAAGAGGTCAATGCAATCAGCCAACATGTGTGCGTGTGTGTATCCATCTGCGTTCTTCTCTGGTCCTTCCCCACTTTCTCTCCCCAAAATCTATTCTGAATCCCTTGGAAATGTCAACCACTGAGGCCTCCAAGAGGTGCTTTTCCTAGACAGCTGGGAAAGTTTCTGGAAATTTCTGGAGAACATGTAGCCTGGTAGAGCAGAAAGACTTTGGAAGTTCTTGCAGGGAAGAGAGTCTGTGACCGTATTCAACATCCCAGACCCCACACAGGTGAGTGGCACAGCAGCGATCTCACCTCCTAAACAGTCTTCCGAGCTCATGGTGTAACAGGGGTTCCCAGCACTGTTAGGTCCAGGCAGATTCCTAAAGCCCCATCCAGGTCTCTATCCCAGAAGAAGCAAGGCTGTTGGCTACCCTTTGGTAGGACGAAAATGTGTGGTTCCCCTGAAAGCTGAGGGTGTTGCTGAAGGCATTGAGAAGAACATCAAACCCTTCATGGTAACAAAACCTTTCTGCATACTTATCCTGGCTGTTCTTTGAAAAGCAGCTTGGCTTTGTCCAAGGACATCATTAGGGGCTCCCCGACTCAGGATAACCTCCTGGTGCTGTCTGGGTCCTTGAAGTGCTGGGGGTTTTTTCATAGATTGGAGGGTCTGGCCTCAGGGACAAGGTAGAAAAATGGACCTTGAATTATCCCAGCAGCTGGGGAAGGGTGTAGTAGACGGAGATTGAGTGGCCTAATCGTCGACACCTCTCAGCGGGGAGAAGGATGGATATCAAAGACAACAGCTGTAATGAGTTCCCCCAGCTGGGTTGGAAATGTAGATGTCCAGGGTACAATGCACAAGTTGAAACCTTGGATCTTCCTCGGGCCAGATTCAGCTCAAGTCAGCCTCAGCAGAAGGAGAATACCCCCTGTCCACTTCACCTGTTCCTGTGGGCATTTCCTGCCAGTCTGTCCCCTCTCTCATGGGACAACAAAAACTTTGCCATTGAGTGCTTTGCAGACTTTGGAGTCACTGTGGAGATCAGAAATCCAGGAGATGGGATAGGAGAGAGAAACATAGAGACATAGATCAAAATAAAAAATAGTGAAAAAAGAGCAACAGAAGGTTCATGTCTGTAGTCCCTCCTTCAATAAGTCCTGCCTTAACAGCCTTAGGGGCTGAACTTCTTGGTGTCAACCTCCTGACTTCAATTGACTTTGGATCAAGTTCTGAATTAAGCAGTAAATCACAATGCTCATCCTAGGCACTGGATGGGTGATGCAAGAGTTAGACAGTGATTTATGAGGGATTTGACCCGGGCCAGTATGCTCACCTTGAAATAGAGCCTTCACCTTTCTGGACTGACTTATGAAAAAAATCTGAAGTCTCCAGCTTTGCTGCCACAACGGCTCTTCAGAGGACTTTATCAACTAAAAGAGGTTATCAGAAACATTTGTGGACTGGTGCAGACAGTTTTGGAGGTTCTTTTTTTGCTCTGTTGTGTCTGCTCAAAAAAGTCTGCTGACTGTCCAATGGCTTAAGTGGAAATTTACTTCTGCACTCTGCCACCTCTCCTTTGACATACACACAAACATGTTATCCACACATCAAAATGCATCGAGGTTTACACTATTTCAAACGTGAATTCAAATGACTGCACCATTTTTACACCGTTTTTTACTTGGGTGTCTTGATTGCAAGCTCACTATTTAAGCCTTTCAAAGAGATGGAAACAAAATTATGTAAGATTCAGGGAATTCTTTGTATTCCTTGTGCTCATATATTCCTGGGAAGGCATCTGAAATTGCACTTGTGTATCCACAAAGTGGCAGGAACCTCAGAGACAGCAAATAAAGGATGTTTGTTCACTGTCTCTTCCAGTACAAGAAGTAGACATAATCTAATGACACTAACAAACAGTGGTCCAAACTAAACACAGTCAGAGCTTGTAAATACAATGAGGAACTCCACAGTAAGTGATGGTTTGGATGTTAAGATTTTATTTCACTTCAAAAGGCAACTGAACAAATTCATGAAGAAAAAAGAGATGTTCCACTCCAAGATACCACTGCTGGCTCTCTGGGTCTAAACAACAAAGTGACAGAGAATATTCTGGAAAAGTGTTCCCCATTCTTCCCCATACCGTTCCTTTTGGGCGCTTTCAGAAATAGGGTCAACACTGTTTCCAGCAGGTGTTTGACCTGATACTGTACATCCATTCTGGTGCCTTTCGATCCTTCTGTTCCTGGGGAAATCCCACAGCGTGGTTGGTTGTCCTGTTGAGGTCCATTTGGTGACAAAAAGTCTCCTCATATGCTTCCAAGGTGCCTGCACACATGGCTTTCTCCTGGATACAGCCCCAACTCAACAGCTGCTATTGGGTAACCCCGTAGCTCTCTTCTGTTGCTTACTGCTTGCATCCAATAGGGTCATTCCAGTGCAGCAGCTTCCTATATTTTGCGATTAGATTAAGGGATTATTGATGATGATTCCCTAAGCAAACGCAGACTGCAGCTCTCCTAGCAACAGGCTGATAAACCTTGGTTCCATGTTTTAATTCCTCAAATTCCATTAGAAGACATTCTTACAGTTTAAGGCATAATATGTTTGTTTTTCCAGCTCTAATGAGGATTATTAAGTCCAGGGGCTTCAGTAAATATGTTTGTCATTAGCAGCCTTTATATATACTTTCCTAGGCTCACTATCACATATTTCCTACCCTTTAGATCTTTCAGTCTAAAAGAGAAACAGAAAGATAAGAAATGAAGAAATAAATCTGTGTATGTATGTCCAGGCACACATAAAGCTCTTTTCCCTAGACTTATCTTTTTTCCTCTGATTCCATGTGGGGCAGATTCGTTGTCAGATGGAGTTCGAAGGCCTAGTCTCTGACTCCCATTGACAAAAATGGGCTTTAGCTGAGACTGGCTGAGCATACAAAGAAAGAGAGCTCTGCAATTGATGGGGTGGAAGATGAGAACAGAAAAAGTAGCAAAGAGACATATGGCAGGGGCACAAAGAGACACACAGAGACAAGACAAAGCTACAGGGTTTAAGCAAGGCTTCAAGCTTGCCTATCATACACATCTCTTATGAAATGACCCATTTAAATTACCCATTAGCTAATCCTCCCAGCCACTTTCAGGCTTTCAATGAGCATTAGGGCAGAGAATTGTATGGAGGGATGTGAAGCCTGGACCTCAGCCCAGGTAAAAATCCCTCTTAAATCAGATCAATCTCAGGTTTAAGTGAGCGCCTTTGGAGCATGGTGGATATTTTTGTTGTTGCAAGAAGACTTTAGGAAACAACATTGGAAACCTCCTCCTGGCAGAAGGGCTCCAAGTCCTTTAATACCATGGGGGAACCCACTAGAATCAGCAGGCGAACACAGGTTAAAAGCCAGAGCCAGGAATATCAGGCCTCTGTTGATGTGGGTGCTTTGAAGATCTGCCAACGACAGCAAAAGGAGGTGGCAGATGCCATGGTGGCAGAGCTGTGGTTGGGGAAACACCCTCCAGGAACAGCTGGAGGCACCTCTCCACAAAGGATGGCCTTGCTGTGAGAGTGGATTTCATTTGGTGGCTGTCACACACATTCACACAGTGCTTCGGTTCAGCCAGTCCCACCCCTGAGCTCACAGGAGCTACAAATCCAGGTTCCCATGTGCAGGTAAGGGTGGGCAGAAGCCAGGTCTACATTGAGCCCAGCTGCAGGCATGGCAAATACTGGAGGATTGCCTGGCAAAGAGAGGGAATGGAGCTCTTCCACATCTTCTGTAGGAGGACCTTGGTCAGGGTCGGTCCTCTGCACACTGAGGGGGAGCATGGGCAGCAGCCAGGGGTGCTCACTGCAAACACTCCTGCCAGGACAAAGATTTCATTGTAGGCCATCTATATTTTCATGTTATGGCTTCAGTATTTCTCTTCTGACCACAGAGCGCATGGGGAAGGGGCAAGGGACAAGAAAAAATATAAAGCCCATAGGGACTGTAAGTCATAAAAGGCTGCAGCAGATTTGTCACACTATTTCACTTCTTGTTAAATTGAATGGTCTCAGTAGAGAGAGACATAAAAGAAAACACAGATTCAAATACCTCTGAACTCTGGAAATACTTGGAGATAGCTCTAATTCTTCATTTATCATTATTATATCTACTAAGGGAAGAGATGTATTTTTTAATTCATATCCCAAATTATTTTTGAAATACTTATGTTAAACAGAGCTGCTCCAAAACAGTTTTGATTTTCTACAACCATCTTTTCATATTGTCCCTCTTAATTCAATTTAAAAAATAAAAACGTCCAGAATAAATATTTTATAACATTTTTTTGACCTGTGAACATTGAAACCCATAGGTGCTGGAGCTCCCCGCACAGTACAGCTGTACGGATTCTCAAGGTTATGTGCAATTTTTGTGATAGAAGGCCAGAGTTTAACTGAGTAAGAATTAGAAATAGAGGAAATTCAGAGGCTTTTTTTATATTAAACTCAAAGCCTTTCCCAGAGCTGAGTGTTTCACTTCAGCTGGAATTTGCCTGAACTCATTTCTGGATTTGAAAGTGATTTTAGAAACCAAAGCCTAAGTGGGGAGTGATTTACCAAAGAAATACTCACTTCTGTGCAATATTCTTAGCAATAAAAAGAACTATTTTCTTTTCTTTTTAAAATACCATTAGAAGTCAGATTCCTTATTACTTGTAGTTCCTCCCTGCCCCAAGATCAACCCCATGCAACCAGCTGTGCTTACAGCCAGCAGGATATTGCTGCATGAGAAACCAGAGAGTGGTATGCCGCAAAAAAAAGGGGTGATGTTCCCCAAAATCAAGACTGATAGTCCTGTGTAAAGTAGCTGAGCTTGGGCAAGTAAAATGCAAAAATTAAAACCATGTAAAAACCCCACCAAACCTGAAAAAGCAAAAGAGGTAGAGAAAGATCTACAAAATAAACATGAAAACCTATATGGGATTCTCGAAAATGGTCTCTTTCAACAATCATCACGTTGGTATTAGCTGTAATTTGTGCAAAAACCCTCTTCACCTGAGTCTTGTGCATACAGAGAGGTGTTGTCACTTCATGAGGTGTTGGGCAAACAAATAAGCCTGATCCTGACTCCAGGGGAGTCATTTGGGTGGGGAGTGGGTGGATCAGCAGGCAGATGCTCGGCGGATGTGACCGATCGCCCTTCGCTTGAGAAGCAAATAAACAAAGTTTCCTTTATTTACTCAAGGTCTTAAATAAAAGCTTGATTTTCATGGCACCACAGCTGAAAAGAAAATCTTCTGAAATATTTTATTTTTCTACAGGAAAGCACAAGGAATGTGCTTATTTAGCTGAGATAAAATGATAATTCCTAAGAAATCATTGTGGATTAGGGAGCGAAGCGATTAGAGAGAGATGGTATATTTATGAATGTGTGCATAGCCCTGCTGGTTAAAGGGGTATTAATCCCTCTTAGTCTGCAAAAGGACCTTCAGACTGCTCAAGCAAGCAGGGCTTAGGCACTGCAAGCTTCCTAGAAAGTCCTAAATCTTCACATTAGCTCCCTGCGTTTCCTCATCTTAAAGTCTAAGCCGTTTTCTAAAGGATACTTCCATAAACAAGCCCCCTCAGAATCTGCAAGGATTTGGAAATCCGGATTGGTGAAATTTTTTAAATCCAAGGTCCAAGTGGATAGAAGAAGATTAGGTTGCAGTTAAAAAGGCCACCTTTAAAGAGACAGTGCTGTCCTAGATCATTATTTAAGCTGAACTGAAAAAGAAAGAGAAAGAGAGGGGAAAGAAAAGAAGACAAAAAGGAAAGAAAGGAAAAAGTGTTGTATCTGTGATCCAGTTGACTCAGTGTCCTGCATGGTCCCAGAGCCTTTCGGGGGGAGAAAATGTCTGTACCTGCCAAAAACAACACCATATTTATCATACAGTATTCAAATTACTTGTGGCTGCTCCACCAGCCCTTCCCCAGGGGGTTCAGTGGGACTCTCTGTCCTCCTTTTTGTGAGGTGTCCCTGGCTGCCACCAAATTGCAGCTGGGTTTCTCTGCCGAAGGTGTACAGCACACGTGGCATTTCACATTTGCAAATACTTAGGGGATTCCTCAGGAAAACTGGGGGCATCCTACAAGGACAAATTGGGTCATTTTGAATAAGCTTTACTTGTTCTCAAGGTGGCTGGTTCATGAGAGACTCATGAGGTTGTCCTGTCTCTTCCTCCCATAAAAGTGTTTGCAGCCACAGCCTCTGCTGCGAGGGAGGAGGGACAGTGAATCTACAGGGGAGCCAAGTTCAGCAGAAGAGAGTGAACTCTGGCTCCCTCTTCTCACCCTCCAGGACTGATGCCCACCAGATTTCCAGTGGATTCAACTTACAGTCCTGGTTATTCCACCAGAGCAGCCAAAGGGCATAGAAACCCTTTCATACCTGCCCACTTTGTGTTAACCAGGGAAAAAATCAAGCAGGTATTCAGGGGAAAAGGAAACAGATTACATATGATGATGACTACAGAAGCAGGAATGACACTTGACATCAATTTGTGGTCCTGGCCAAGTCCTAGATATTGTTGTACTTAGGAATATATAGATCATCTCATTTTAACTAAAAAGAAGTGTCCCGACACCAAAACAGGGCTCTCCATTGTGCCTGCAGCGTTCAGAGGTGCTCAGAGTGCTGACAGAAAACACAGGTCTGGGCATAGTTTCCTTTTTTCTTAGCAGCTGGTTAAGGTGAATTGTACAGGCCACTTCAGAAGAGGCTCTGAAGGCGGAAATTTGGCAAAGTATCTCTATAGTGCTGCCAGTGTCTCGAAAATCAGCAACAGCCCAGTGCATGATGGGATAGGTCATTAGTACGTGATTGGACCTCAAAGTGGGAGAGTTGGCAGTAAATCCAGTAGAAAAAGTCTTGTGGATGCCTCTGTAAGAGGTGAGGAAGCTCTTGGAGATTTGGGGACCTCTGCTTCATAACATGATCTGGCTGCAGTCAATTGTCTGCAAGTCAAAGATTCCAGGGGGCAGATCTGGGAGAAGATCAATCCATCTGCTCCTGCACAGAACAGTGGAGCAGCCATGGAGCAAACCCTGAGGGTGGCAAAACAGCACAGAACATTACACTCCACAGGATGACACCTCCTTGGCTGTTCTCAGCCTTGTGAGATGTTCAACAGGCTCATGAGATGATTGGTGAGAGTCCACTGAAGAGCAGTCATGGCATGGGTGATTCCCAGAAGGAGAGTTTTTTTTCCAGTCTTGCTTCAGACTTCCTAATGTGCTCCTCTTTCAACCAAAGGTAGAAAGTCCTGGTTTTGTTCCACACCTTTAATCTTGTTTGTGAATTTATACTGGGACATCCCAGGCCGTTGCTAAGGGTTAAACAGCCTCCTCCTTCCACAACCTTCTTCAATTGACATCTCTGCTGTCTCTTCCTATTTGTTTCTAGCCTGGCTTTACATTTAATCTGCTCTCCCCTTCTTAAAGCCCATTGATAACACTTATAAATCATATACTTCCAGTGTTTTTAAGGCACAACCCCTCCCCTTTTGAGATGTATTCATCTTGTTGCGAGCTCTGTGTGGAGTCTACGCGTGACATATCAAAAGACAAAAAGACAAATGTAAAGTCTGTCAGGACAATGCAACCCCTCCTCCATCAAATCAGAATAACACAACATATGAAATGAGATTGTTTAGCATATTTGTGGCTCTTGTAATTAGGAAGATGAATGGATTTGTTGTGAAGACTAGAGAAAAGAACTCAGTTCATGTTCCAGGTTGTCTGTAGGGTTTCTGTGGGGTCCCAGACATATCCCTGAAAGGTTCTGCGCCCAAAATTCAGAATGAACATGGCACTATTCTTTCCTCATGTTTTCAGGAATCACTCTGAAGGCTGAACTTTCCAGGGCAGCAGTTTACCTACAAGCTTGCCTCTATCCTTTCCCCAAAAAGCAGATTCTGAGTGTTCCCCTCCTGCAAGCAGAGCACCTGCCTTAGAAAGCACTGTTGTAGGATTTTGTGAGTTTAAGCCCTGACACCACCTCCTCCCAGACAAAGTTGCAGAGCCATGAAATCTTTAAAGTATTCCAGTGTGTCTGGCATCACTATACAGACAAATGCTAATGAGATCATAAGCAATTGACCAGAAACAAATAAATAATTCAAAATCTACTGCAAGTGTGAAAAGTATTTAAATGCTATTGATAAACTAATCTACAGACTCCATTAGCAATTCAGTCACACAGCACCTGTATTGATCAGGGAATTTAAGCACACGCACAAAAACAAACCCCAAAAATACAGCAAGCAAAAGCTAGTTTGTTTGGCAGTTCTTTAGTGAGCAACTTCATTAACATTTAGGAGTTTACTGTGTCATTTGTTCTGGGAGTTTTCTTGCCTTGCCTCGTCAGTTTTACTGACTGTAGTAATAGGCTGAATGCTGTATCTATGGAGTCATTTTTAAAAAGTGTATATATTTATCTGTAATATGGATTAAAATTCATATGGTTGTTGCTCCTTTTGAGGCACCTACACATTGCTGGACTAGCCAATGCCACATGCCTACCCTCCAAAGTCTCCTTTTGGGTTACAGACAGCATTGCTTCCTGATGTGCTGGGTTGTTCAGCCTTTTCCCTCACTGCTGGGAGTGTAATGTTGAATTTCCTGCTAAAATACCTTCTTTGGGTGGACCCTACCAGCATCAGCATGGGCTTTCTGCAGGTCTGTGTACAGATGAATTCCACACACCGTGGTGCCAGGTGAAGCCCTTGAGAAGGGCTCAGCACATTGGACACATCCACATGGAGCTGCTCAGGGATCCAAACTTTTTCCATCCGTCTCAGGCAGCATGAAATGTCCCACGTGGCACGTCACACCCTCACCTGGCCCTGTGTCCCTCATTTTCACTCCTTGCCAGCCACAAGGCAGAGTGAGACTGTCACTTGGCCACCACAGAGGAGGTGAGGGCTGCTGACCCACCGGCACAGCAGAGGTGGGGGCAGGACAACGAGCAGACCTTCCAATGGAGGGGGTCTCTTTTTTTCCCCCCTTTCCTAATTGCCTAACACACCAATGTCTTTAACTCAAGGAGCATTTTGCAGTGTCGGCTTCATTCCTGAAGACATAGTTGAAGGCTGGAAAAAAGCATCGGGCTCAGCAGTGGTCCTGACAGATGATATTTGCAGCTAGGTCTCCGTCTCCTCAATCCACCCTTAGGCTCAGCCAGACCTGCCAAAGCTCCCTTCTTTGCTCTTTCCCGCTGTCACCCAGCAGCCTGCATCAGGGCAATTACCAAAACAAATCAATCTTCTCTTGACAGTTCATTTACACTGAATTAATTTGGAATTAGAAACTGTTATTGCAATTGGCAGCTCCTGATATTCCCAATACAACGAGGCATCTACAGGGAAAACAACTCTAGACCCTGGCGTTTGAATTAAAAAGGACAGTTCTTCTTGATTGAGATATAAAGCCAGAAAGGATTTTTTTTTCCCCACTCCAAGTTCTTGTTAGTTTTAGGCTGCTGGCAGCAAATCCGGACCTGCAGTGTCCTAAATAAAACTCTCCTTATGGTGGCACAATTTTTTCTCACTCAGAGCAGTATTTTTGAGACTGCTGCATAGGGATAAGACACCTGAGTCTTAATTTGCACCTTCTACATCACGTTGGAGCCTACAGTGTAGGGGCACGTTGGAAGAGGCAGTCTAAGCAATCTGGTGCCCATTTCACAGGTAAAGAAACTGAGACACAGAGAGGTTGAGAGGTGAATTCGCCAGATCTGTTTTTCCCCTCTGAGGCTTGCAATCTGAGATGTTCCCATTAACAAAATGTGCTGCTTTGCTTCTTAAAAAAACAAAAAAACAAACCAAACAAAAAAAAATCCCCACCCAAACCAAAACAGCTTCACATAAACAAAAAACCCCAAAGCCTCACATTTTGTAGCTTTGCAGAAAATATTTCGGAATCCTGCAGCTGATCCCACAACATCACGTTACACTCCCACATGTTACACTCCCTCAAGGTATTTATTTACATCCCTGTCTGAGGGGATTTGATCTAATATCTCCCACCTACAGGCACTCATGTATTAAGCTCTAGGACAACCTTAACTCTAGGATTTGCTTTAACTTGTAGTCAGCCCTGAAGTGGTCAGACAGTTGGACTAGATGGTCAGTGTAGGTCCCTTCCAAATGAAATATTCTCTTCTCTATTCTAACCTATAGCACTTCTTAAAATTGTTTGCCAATTTGCTGGACCAGAGCAAAGACACACAACTAAAGAGGATAAAAATGGCAGCCACGAGGTTTTTCCACCATCCTCCCTGATCCCCACCACCACCATCACTGTTTGCACTTTGTTTGGGTCTTTGGGAGTTCTCATTAGCTGGAATTCATGGGTGAGGAGGGCTGAGAAACACCTCTGGGACCAGAGAAGGGGCACTGAGCTGCTCAGCCAAGGCACGACAGGGGTGCTCCCAGGAGCAACCCATCTCTCAGCACCTGGGAATTTTAGCATTGCAAACCAGCACACCAAAAAGATTTAAGGGGCACCCAGGGTCAAGCAGGAGCTGGGTAGTGGCTCGGAGGCTTTACAGCTGGACTGAAGGGCTTAACATGGTAATTGTGAACCTATGTCCCTTCGTGGGTCTAATCCCTGATCTGTTTCCTGCTCCACCTTTGCTAGGGCTGGGCATGCACCAGATTTCTTGGTTTCAGTGGGTTATTCTGTAATTCCAGTATGTCCCTCTTCTCTGAAGTGCAGCTGGAAAGTGTCCCATGAATGGAAAGGAGGAGGAAAAATAACTGTGTGTGGGGTTCCATGTGTTGGTTCCTGCTGCCTTACGTTGCCCTATCCCACAGCTCCTGAGATGAATGGGATGTATCCTCAACAAATATCCTGGACCTACATCCATCTGCCTTGCACAAAATTCTGTGCTGTACCCCAATAGTTCCTCCACCCTGTCAGTCATGGGCTTGTAAATAGAAGTAAACAAAAATGTTAAATGGGAATATCTGGTGCTGAAACCTACTCATTTTTATGGGGATGAAGTACATGAGCAGGCAAGCAGGAAGGCATCAGAAATTCAGACACCTAAATTTCTGTCCTTATTGGAGACCCACAAACTGGCAAAAAAAAAAAAAAAAACCAAAAAGAAAAAACAACAAAGGACAAGGACCTAACCAAAAGATCTTCCCCACAAATTCTCTAGTAATCCTGCCCTCAGTGGGACTTTTTCACTGAAACTCAGTTGAAGGAACCAGCCTCGGGGATGTTGGTGTGGATGGTGTTACCCCAGGCTGCAGGCCCTGCACACGCAGGTGCTCACAGCTCTCTCTGAGGGCTCCTCTGCCATTCTCAGCCCAACTCTCCCTGCTGCAGATCTGCTGAGCAGGGATAACACTGGCATGAATTTTGCCCCTGGAAGCATCAGCACCCCAGCCCACCCCATCCCACTCTGCACACACAGCCCTAACAGCACGCTACACCTGCTCCTGCCACACGCTGCAGATCCATGTGTTCACTCCAGGCAGGGAAAGGAGGGCAGCATCAAGCCCCAGAAGCCTACAGAGGGACCCAGCAACATCGCTCTGTGCTTTGGGATCTCACAGGCAGCCCGGCCTTTTGTGCCAGCACCCAATTAGAAATACACCCAGCTTAGAAATACATGGCAAATTTGGGCGAGGGGCTCATGCCCCAGCTGCAGGATACACTGACTTAAACATCTCAGAGTGCCTGAGCAGTTTCCTGGGATGCTGAACTCCCAGTGTCTTTGTTGGGATCTAAGCACTGACTTACATTTCAGCAGATGCCTAAACGCTGTCTTTAACAGGGATGCTTTGCTGAATAGGTGGAAAAGCCTCGGCTTTACACCAGCAGAGGATCTGGCCCACAGGCTATCAGGCATATGGCTATCACAACAATGCCGAATTAAGCTATTTAAATTGCCGATGGAATGCCAGAGGGTCCCCGTGCTTTTTTTTTTTTTCCTTGGTAAAAGTCCTCTTTGTTATTATTCTGATGACCAACTTGGGCTGCTTTGCTTTGTCATTTTTAGTCAGTCCACAAATTCCCTGAGCTATACAATTTATGGTTTTATCACCAGTTCCTAAGCTTTTCTACCCCGTCTCTCCTGCATCTCAAATACTTCTCCCCTTTAAATAAACCTGCTTCATTTTTTTTCATAACTTTCCAAAGCAGATAAAAAATTCTTGAATTTCTGAAACATGCAAACTGATCACTGTGGCATTAAGAAATCTTAAGAAGACTTATTTTAAGGGGTTTTATTAGGGAAATTCCTGCTCTTTAAGATATCTGTACGGTTGTCAAAAGCAGTCACTTTTGCAGATGTTGGGGCTTTTCTTACACTAATCTCCGAGGAAAGCCTGAGCCTCAGAGATCACTTAGCAATTTTTAGATTTAAGGAGATGAGAAGAAAAAGCCAGGGAGCTGGTCCCTCTCAGGGTCAAGTCTTATTTGAATTCAGAGATCTCTTCGTCTAACATGCAACAGTGTCGTTAAGATGACGGCTAATTAATGCAAGATGACTTTGAGATTGCATTGAAAAAAAGGAAAAAAAAAATAAAAAGGACAAAGAAAAAGTGTAACCTAAAGAAAACCAAGCCTGGCCCCTCCCCGAGGAGAAGCAACAGCACAAAAACTCTTTCCACTGGGTCACCAGTATCAAACCATCAACAAAGCTAAGAGCCAGCAAAAACTAGTCCTTCCTTACCCAGATCAAGACCGGGCTGGGTGTAAAATGTTTTTTGATGTGCCTCAGCTCTCAGCTATTTCTCCCTGGCCAGGCTGCTATCTGCCCATCAATCACAGTAATGCCACCCTTCATTTTTGTCTCTCAGTGTAAAGGAATTAGGTAACCGTACTTATTTAGGATCTCTATTAGTTCTGTATTTGTAATTTGTCAAGTCTTTAACACCTTTTTAAGCTTGAAGAGCACTAAGCCAGATCTCTTCTTCTCTAATCACATCAGCTTATTTCTGATTTCCAGAAATTACAAGGAACACAGGCAGGGGAAAGGCCAGGGTCTGGTGATAAACACATGATGCAGAGCTGTCCCTGTCCCTCTCGGTGCCACCAAACCCTCCCTCTGTGCTCCATCGGGAGGTACCTGCCCCCAGTGGGAACCACCCCGGGGAGGAGAAGGCAGCACCTTGCCCCTCTGATCAAAAGCCATATCCAATGTACTTGATACTCAAGGCACTTGGGAATAGCTGCTCCTGACCCAATCCCTGCAAGCAGATGAGCTGCTCAGACTGTCAGATAGCTTACTAACCCCAGCCTCCTCCTCCTTTTTTTTTTCCCCTTCCTTTTTAAAGCAACACAGATTAAAGGAAGCGTGTTTCCATGTGGTATCCATTTGCAAATTAGCCACAGTTCCCTAACATTAGTGTTATTAGGTATTTAACTCCTGCCTCTTCCTTTTTTCTTCTTATCCTATCCAATGCAGTTGCTTAGAACAGAACAATACATACATATACACAGTAATTGTATATGTGTACACATAACATTCAAAACCAACCCCAAACTATGCCCAAATGTATATTTCTCCCTGTCTCACAAGTCCTTTAATATCTGATTAATGTCTATTTTACTCCTTCCCCCGGAGTATTTAGTGTGTGCCTCACTGTATAAATCTGCATACATTTTGCAGATCCAGTGGAAGAGCTGGAAAAAGCTCCAGAGGTTTAACTGAGGAGACTCACTCGGAGGAGCCAGGCCAGATGATGGGAGGAGTTCCGAAGGCGGTGAGGTGGCCATGTCTGGGGCGCAACGTAAGAATTAATTAATTATAATTAATGAGCGCATGAATTTTATGCTGTAACATTAACATAAGTATTTTTCTTTCGTTTGGAGCAGTGCAGGATTTAGTACTTCCTAGCGTGGCTGCAGCTGTGGCACGATTTGGCAGCAGTGATTTCCTAGGTCGATCATGATACAGCCTGATGGAATTCGTGTAGAGAGTGATGCTCTTCTACATGACCCAATGATTGCATAGGGAGGTAAAGAGCACTCAGATGGGTGAGCTGACATGTGGAGTAACACACATTCGTGAGTCTGCAGTGCACTGGGGACTGTAAGGAACTGGATTTTCTCAGGAGGTTGCTCCTTTCAGCATAGATCACAAAATCAGAAGCTCTGATCTTTGCGCTATTGATATTTTAAGCCTTCCTTAAATATTTGTTCCCTTGGATATTCCTGGGGGGATTCTCTTCTGTCTCAGTTTGGAAAGGCCTGATCCAGTGCTCCTGGATCAGAAGAGAGAGAAAGGCTTCTCAGGACCACCCTGGGCATTCACATCTCCAGATGTTCTGCTCAGCCACTCTGTGCTATTGAGAAAGGAGTGGCCGCATCAAAAACTTCTTGCTTGGTTTGGCCAGAATCTACCTCGGCCCAGACTGTGAGAAAACTCTACTCAATGGTCTGTGGGGTGCTTACAGCCAGAAATTTGCAGAAATTTGATGCAAAAAAAGCAGATCAGGTATGAATCCACACTTGGGATGGGAGTGTGAAAACAAGCTGAGTCTCTGTTAACACGACTGGTAATAATTACCACTCACCAAGTGACAAACCAGGGTTTTGTGTGAACTCCTCACATAACAAAAAATTCTTGGTTGATCTGAGGTTTTTCACTCTTACATCACTGTGATAGGCATAGTTTTAAAATCTTGCCATATGGCAGCTGCCTCAAAATGGGGCATTTTGGAGTAACCACCACAGGGAATTTGGACGTTCCCAGTGATAAACACTTAGTGATCCCTCCACACCATCTTTATTGTTGCTGCTGGATCTGACCTCACTGCAACTACAATGTAGTTTCACAATTCCTTTGTTTTATGACTGCAGACACGGCTGAACTTCCTGCCTTTCTGGTAGAAATCTGGTGATCAACAGAGGGTTGGGGATTTTTTATCAGGGGTCAACAGATATTCAAAATTGATTGTATATGAAAGAAGGAAAAATCCTAGGAGCTGTTGATGAAAGTGTTCAGCTTTTGGAACAAAACCATCATCAGTCTTAATTACCTCTGGTGCTGTCTGTAGGAAGATCTTCATAACATTTCCAGGTTCTTCAAACTCTTTCTCCTTTGCCACTGAAGAGGAGAGATGAACAAAATAAAATGAAATTATGTAATCTGGAGCTTCCATGGAGGAGAAATAGCAGTTTAGAGGAGAAATAGTGGTTTGGAGGAGACGTGGGGTCAGTCTTATCATATGAGAGAAGGTTTGGAAGAGGAAAATGAGCTCAGCTCTGGATGGAGTTACAATTGATGGAGAAAAACTTTGTTCCTAGAAAGATGGTGTGTTTGCATGTAAAACTATTCTCCACACAAACTGGTGCTCCACTGTTCAATGCAATTTCACAGATTGCTAGATCTAATCCTACAGCAATAAATTAGGGAAAATACTTCCAAAATTTTATTACCAGCAAACTCTTACCTGTGGTCTCCACTGAGGTTACTCACTGCAGCAATAAAGGTTGAGGTGAAATCACTTACTTTGGGTATCTGTCCCCTTGTGGCTGGCTTCAGGGACATTCCCCACTCCCACATCATCCTCATGCCTGTATGAGGGTGGATTATTTATACTGTAGAGGTCACTGGGGAACTGCAGCCAGCTGCAAACATTCCCATTTTTTTTCAGTCAGGTTCTTCATAGCAATTGCAAGATTACTTCAGCCATTAAAGAGTTTTCAAGCTACTTTAGATACCTTCTTTCTTGTTTCTTGGCTGTACTTGGCACACACAAGACCAATAGACTCATTTTTACACAAACGCAAACCAGGATCTCCCTGTATTCATCTGACTCCCAGGCAGGAGGCTTTAAGATAAATACAGATGTTCAACCAGAGTTGGCAGGCATTAATTCCATACAAAGAAACTTCACTGTTGCCGTTTCCCACTTGTTTGTGCTACACCCCAGAGAGAGAAATTCTGATTGTTTTCTGTGACAATTTATGTCTGGCTGTCGTTATTCCGCAGGCATCTCTTCCAAGGGCAACACAAACCCTTCACTGACCTGTATGGTCAGGCTCTGGAACACTGACCATCAGTACAAGAAAACTCCACCACTTCATGGGTCCTTTTCTTCCAGGACTGAAATCCTGGGAAAAAAAGAAATCTGCCCCCATGTGCCCACAACCCTTTTGCCAAAAGTCTGCAATCAGGTATTTAATACAGGGCAAGGACTAGTCTAAGAATTACCCTCAGAACTCCCAGATACCTTGACCACTTATAACTGCTTCTAGACTTAAAATCTTTAGATTTTTAATAAGATAATAAAAACAAACAGAGAAAACAAACCACCGGTGGTGAGAGAGGTGGAGGGTGATGGAGGGTGGTTTCACCTGTCACTGCACCAAGTTGGGTGTTGATGAAGTTAAAGCCGTACAGAATACCTGATAGATGTACAGAGATAAAATGAGAGAGGAGAGAGCACAATGCTGTCAGTTCATCTCTGAGCCAGGATAAATATTAACATTATCAGACTACTGTGAAAAATCCCAGAGAGGGATTACAACCAGAGATTCCTTAGAAGAAGAACGGGTGAAAAAAGAAAAGAGAGAGATAAATGGATGCCTTTCTGAATGCTCTGAAGGCAGTGAGTATCACTTTCTCTCAACACATTGTCAAGCTCTTTCACAGAGCAAACAGGTCTTTCATTTCACAGCCTCTTCTCCCTACTCAAGGGCCATGGGTAGATCCTGGAAAGAAAGAGGATTTTGGAAACTTGTCAAGTGGCGGGAGGGGTTTTCAATTGGTGTTTGAAAAAGGACTCAGTGAAACCTGATCTTGTGTTATCACAAGCACCACTTTCCTTTCCATCCCCTGCACTCGCGAGCACCGGTTTGCTTTCCCCCAAGATCTCGCATCAAAGGGAAGTTCAGGAGAAGTATGTGGGGTGACAGCTTCAGGTGTTGGCACAGTCTCTGTAAAGGAGTGAACAAGATGCTCACGGGCTGAGGACGCAGACGATGCACCCCAGCAGCTCTAAAAGGCTTTAGCAGGGGCAGGGGCAGGTCTTTGCCCAAGGACTGCTGTGTCCTCATCCAGGAGCACCTCAGCTGGAAGTCCATGCTCCAGCCTAACCAGCCCCCAAACTCTACCCCTGGCTTTAGAGCTGTGCTTTCATCATTTCTTCAGTGAAAGCTGCTTCCCCCTCTTTACCTTGCTGCAGTTCTCCACCATGTATGGGCTGGGAACCAAGAAATCAAATGGCTACAGGTTAAAAATTAACCCTTCTCCATAACCATGAGTTGTTATTATTAACCTAGATCGTATCATGATGGGGAAGAAAAATACAGGTGAGAAGGACAGGTTTTTTTATTGCTCTCACGCTGCAGGATAACTCCACAGTTACACAACCAAAACCACAGAATTTTTCATCAAAGCAGCAAACAGAGACCAGTTGAACATCCAGGAGATTTATTAGTATTTGAGCCAGCTACCAACAAAGCACAGAACACTGTCTGTATAAGGAACAGTTTCAGTGACAGGGTTTTCTTATCTCTGGAAAAGAAATTACTCAGGAGGAAGTGATAAAGATAAAATGGACTGAATAAAGCAAATAGAGAATAGCTGTTCACCCTTTCTCCCTCTAGAAGAACTGGAAGGCAGCAGCTGAAACTTGCAGACCAGCTGGAGAAGGAAAAATAATTTTTCACAGAAAGCCTGCTTAGTCTGTAGAGCTTCTCACCACTGAATGTTGAGAATGATCAAAGGCAACTGGAGAAACTAATCAAGGAAAAAAATTAATTTTGGTTACATTGGAAAGTCCCTCAGCCACACATCTGGGGCTTGGGAGAGTGTTCTGGTGAAGGATCACTGTGAGTTTGTGGTGTGACATTCCTTCATCAGTGTTCATTGCTGGCCACAGCTGGAGACAGGATGCTGAGAGGGATCAGTTTTGCATGGAGATTGGCTACATTTATTGGCCTTTGAAATGACCACTGGAAATGTCACTGTCATTTACCACAGCACTAGTAGATAACACATTCCTGTCCACCGCCCTGCCAGAGTCCAGGTTCCTCAGCAATGATTTTGAGGGATACTAAAACTACCAGGTCCAAGTTTTCAGCTCAGTAGTAAAGCCAGGGATGGCCAGCCAGAGCCCAACTCCCACGTCCTCCAAATCCACAACTGGCAATGCGCTCCCCACTGATAAATGAAGATCTGGGCTTCCCACAGACACTGTGCTCACACTGATCGTTAATCTGAGCAAAGACCCAGGGCTGATTTTCATAAGTGCTGAGTACAGACAGCCCCGACTTAAGCCAAAAGGAGCTGTGAGCCTTCAGCATCCAAGGCAACGAGGCTGAACCATCAAAATCTCCTCTGCTCTGAAACTCTGTGGTGCTACAGAGTCAGCTTCCAGTGACCTGCTGCCTGGCTGTGACTGGGAAGCTGGGTTGGGCATGGAGCAGGTGTTGGGGATGGGCTGGGATGCTCCAAGGACTGGCAGGACTGTGCCATGTACCTCCAAAAGTGGTGACAATGCAAAGCTGGTAAATCCTATTCCAATGAGCATCTTGTGGAAAAGGGGCTTCTTAGCAAAGGAGGGCTTGTGGGGGTGTGGGGACTTGCTCTGGGTCCTCACAGCCTCACATCAAGGGAGGGCTGTCATCAGGGTAACATGATGGAAGTGTTCTCCATGAGTAAGAAAGAAAATATCCCCCTTCCAGTTTGTTTAGCCCTGGACTCTGTACCACAACACAGGTTTTTCTTCCTGACCTCCAAGCCTCCCTCACACTCCTCCCAGCAAGGAGGGCTGATGGGTGTTTTGTAAAAATCCCCTCCTTCTGTATTTACTTCCTAACCCAAATGCCAGGAGATGGTCGACAGCTGGCTTAAATCTCTGCAGCTCAGGAGATCAGTCCCGAATCCCCCCACCCCCCTGCCGCCTTTTCTAATAAAAATTAATTTATTATGATCCAGAGAGTTGAAATTAATCTGCCTCCGGAGAGGCTGTGTCTGGCGAGGCCCGGTGAGGAGGAGGCAGAGGGCTCTGAAGGGCACATTAACAGTATTGTTGTGCTTAATGTTGTGTAGCAGCAACATCTGCTAATTTAATGCACGAGCAGCCAGCTGCCTCCGACAGCTCCTAACAAGGAGTGGGCAGTGGGGAGAGGGGAGGAAAGGGGAGCTGAGCAGGAGGGTGAAGGTATGAGGGGCTGGGGCTGCTCTCCAAGCCCCCCTCTCCAGATCCTGTGTAATGGCAGCATTAGCTGATAAAATCCTGAGGGACCACCCAGGCATGTTCCATGCTGCTGGGATCTAGGTGACATCCAAGCTCTGCAAAGGCAAGGGTGAAGGGGACACTGGTGGGTTGAAAGCCCTGTTTCACCCTTCATTTGTTGGGACATTCAGAGCAAGGAGTGAAACAAGTTCTCTGCTTAATCCAGATGTGCCCAGAGCAGATGGAGGGAGGGATGGACATCAAGCCAAAACAACGTGGAGATGGTGCAAGGAAAATCACACCTGTGCCGAGCCTGGTGTTATTCCCAAGTGGTTCATCCGAGCAGTGGGTTCTTGTGAGCTACTTTTGCAAAAGTTCTTCTGCCAAATGGAAGAAGCTTAAAAAGGAAAGAAATAATCCCAACCCTCAGACGACAGGAAAGGATTCCCACTTATGGGATCATAATCAATGTAAAGCTGTTCAGTAGCGTCATGGAAGCGGTGTCGTCATACGGGATTCGGGTGGCTGGCAGGTCTCTGAGCTGGGCACAGTGCATCTGCATAAATAACTAGATATGGAAATTCCCTGGCTCTCCAGGCTTCACTCCCTGGATGCCTGGGTGCTCATGGACCCTGCTCAGCACAGGCAAGGACCTCAGAGGCTCACACTGGTCTCAGACTGGTGGATGGCTCAGAGGTTTGGGCAGGACCCAGGACTGAAGCAGGGGGAGCCTCAAGCTGCAAAGTTTAACATGGTGGCCCTGCAGTGAGCAGGGAGGAGTTTTTCACCCATTATGGCACTGGAAGAAGGCTGCAAGTTTCAGTTTCAGGTCTTGGGTCTTGCTGGGGGTGGAAGAAAAGGCAGAGGGGAGGTTTTGAATCCTCCCGTAAAAAGAGTTGCTCCAAGAGTGAGTCCATGTTCCTTCCCTAATCACACCCAGTGATACCAGTGTCCATCTCACATCTCCATCATCAAGGAAAGGCCCAGGGCCTGACTGCATCCCTCCCAACACCACAGAATCCAGCACACACAGGCAAGTATTGGTCATTAGGAAAGAAGCCAAGGGTGGACAGCAACTCTGACTTTCACTGGGAAACAAAGAAATCTGTAGGGGTTGGAAAACCAGGAGTGAACAAACCATGGCATGTTCTCTGATACATGGTGTAGTCACAGCAGAGACCTGGACAGGCCCTGACCCTCAAAAGAGGAGGTGATAATTCACAGCTGCTTGCCATGTTGTGGAAGAAGAATCAGGATTCACGTCCAGTACCTGACATAGGAAACAGCCAGTGGAAGCTCCATGGGAAGAGTGGCTGGGAGAAACCAGGGCTGTGAGACCCCAAACACTCAGACTGCTCACACCCATGTGGTGAACCCCTATAGGAATATGAGGTTCTTGGTCCTAAAGCTTCTGGGACTACCCCATGTCCGTTGGGCAGAACAAATTCAGGGCCGTGACAGATCCTACCTCCAGGCGAACCAAGAGCAACACAAACAGAATGGGAAGAGATACTGCATTGGGATAAAAGAATGTGGTAAACCTCTTAGGGAAGGGAATGAAATGATTTTTTCTCAAATAACCAACATAAGGATTTGAAAATGAACATCTCTTAGTATTAATTTAATTAAAGCAGCATGCTGCCGTTACTTATAAAGCTAGAAGAATCAGTCTGTTTAATGGGTTCTCAGCTAATCAAAAATTAATTAAGCGTTTAGTGGGGATTCCAAATCCCTGAATTGGATTTAAAGAAGCCTGTTTCCATGTCTTTTTCAAGTGTTGCTTGTTTTACTATAACAGGAGACGTGTTTGATTGTGCAGACCTCCCATTATCCCTGGCTGGCAGGTGATCAGCCTTGAAATTCATTCTTGTTAGTTGATAGCTGCTCCATTCCCCAAAATGACTGTGACAGAGCATCACTAAGTCTCTGCCAGCCCTAACAGAGGGCTCAGAGCTTTCCTGTGAGCATTGTGCCATGCGTCTCCTCACTAGTTCACAGGTGATAAGGAATGAAGAGCAGAGCAGGGCTGAGAATGGGGAAATCTCCCCCTTATTTCTGAGGCTTTTCGGTTATGCGCTGGGCAGAGGCGGTGCATTAAATGGGCTCTCTCCCTCCACAGCTCTGCTTGCGGATGTCCTACTGCCTTTGCCCTCAGGAAATATTACCTATTGCACCCTTCTCCCCTCCCTCCACCCCTTTCTCAGCACTCTACAAGGCAACATCCAGCACTGAGTGATGGAGGCCACTCGCCCGCAGGCAGCAGCTACCATGGCCCAGTCTTGAGCTGGATGAAAACCACTCCCAGCAGCAGCGTGTTTCAGGAATGCCCTTACTCACACCTGTTTCTCCTGCCCCTTTCTTCACCACCATGCTGTACCTTCTGTCTCAATGCAGAAAACAACCCCACGGAGCAGATACGACTGGAAAACACCCTGCCCATCGAAAGGCAAAAAACAAAACCAAAACATATTTTAACTGCTATCGGTTCTCCAACCCCTTTCACAGTGAGAACAGCGAGGTGGGCAGCCAGGCCCTGGGAGGGAAGGCTGGTGCACAGGGAGTTGTGGTGCTGCTGGAGCCGGCTGCCTGCAATCACTGCTCATCAAACTGCTCCCTGCGATGGAAACCACGGCCCGAGCCTGCAGCTGGAGACAGCTCGATTTGCCTTTCATCTCTGGAGATCCCTTTTTTTAGCTATTCAGCATGCTGACAATGTAAATAATACCAATAATATTTTTAAAAAGCAGAAAAAAAAAAAAATGGCATCAAGTGTCAGGCAGGATGCAAAATTTTTCTGCCTCTTTTTTTGGGTGGGGGGTAAGGGGTGGAAACTTAGTAATGCTCTACCTGAACCCCTTAAAGCACAACATCTTTGAAGTAGCAAACTGGCAAATACACTCAATCAATTATAAATGAAATAATCTTCTTAAAATATTAGAGATTTGGGTGCTAAGCAATACTGGAAGATTACGGAGAGAAAATCAGTTTTAGAGCTTCCTAAAGTGACAGAAAGAGAATAATCGGAAGAAATGGTGAGAAGTTTAAAACGATTATGTAGATTTGTGTCAGTGAAAATGTCCCAGCAATCCTTAGCCGATCTCTCGTACGCTGGAAATAGATTACGTTCAATCCTTTCTTAAAGGGGTAGGTTTCTTTCAAGTGTGGGGGTGGTTTAATTTCTATTTTTTTTACTTTTCTAAGCACCTTTGTGTTATTTTTAACCTTCAAATGAGGCTGGACCCAAGGGCGCATCTGTGTTTCTCTGCATGTGCTGGAGGTGTATGCACTGGAGCGGGAGTTGGGGGACACTGGTGGGTGTGGGGGGCCCTGTCCTCACCTTGCAGCTTTAAACCCCACATGGAGCAGCCACCAACTGGAAAGAGACATCCAGCTTCAGATATCCACAGGAGCAGGGCACTCAGTCCTCCTTCTGCTTGAACCAGGCAGATACAGAGAGTTTTCATGAAAGGCAATTGGTTTTCCCCGCTGGGAAACCATCCCGTCAGGGAAAAAATGTGTCTTGGAAAGGCTGAGGTACCCAAGTTTTTAAGCAAAATTCATTCTCAACCTTCCAGTGGCACAAGCAGCTCCAAAAGGAGAGAGAGGCAACCTAGGAAGGGAACAGGAGCATGCAAGGGGCAGTTTGACCCTGGTTTTGGTACAAACAGGTCATGAAGAGTCTGCAGTGCATTTTCTTTTGTTGCTGTTGCCATTGAGATCCCACCTGATCCTTTACTGGCTCTGCATTTCACATTTACAGCCTCAGTGCGGATTGCTGGGGTGTGTCAGAGCCCACCCTTCACACAGACATACACTTCTTACTTTTTACACATCCTCCAGATACATCCCCAGGAGAAAGGACTACACAACCTGGAAAACAGCTTTTCCATACAATCACCTCCCTTGGTTTCATGAGATTGCTTGAGTTTGAGATAAAAACCACAGAGACTTCGTGGTCTGGTGTGGTCTGGTGTGGTGCTGGCACGAGTGTGGGGAGGAGGCTCCCAGAGCCAAGGGAGGAGGGCAGGAGTTCATCAGTCACCCAGGATTTCAGTGCTGGTGTTTGCAGTCAGAAGCAACAGAATAATTCAGAGGGAGAAACTAAAATAGGAGAAAAAGGCACGTCAACATCAGGGCTGCTTTTAAAGATGGTGCAATTAAAGCGAGGGGTTGGTGAGAGCTGTTGTTAATTGATAGCAAAGGAGAGGAAGCTGTCTCCCGGGAGAAGCAGATAATGTAGGTAATCTTCAGAGAGGATTTGCCTAAAGAGGTTTGGGAATGGAAATTCCTGGAGTCAAGTCGAGGTGGAAGAGGAAGATGAAATCTGGTTTGTCAACAGCCGTCAAGGAGATGTGGACCCACCAAAAATCAGCCAGGCTCTCTAAGATAACACTGCTGCCTTCACTTAAGGACCACAAATCAGTTCATCTTCTGAGTCATAGATGTTTTCAGCAGAGAAAAAAATCTTTTTTTTATTTCTAAATCAGGTTATTTCAACAGCAAAAAAAAATTGTCTTTTTGACAATGTGCATTTTTTCCACTTAAAAAAGAAAAATATTTTTTCTCTTGTTTATATCTCCCCCCTCATCTGCTTATTGGTTTCCCTACCTTTTTTGCCCTTACATCTTCCTTTCCTGAGGGCCTAAGTGAAAAAAGAAAACAAAGATAGGCAGGAAAGAGTTTCCAGATGAAAACCTTTCTTAGAGATTCTTGCAAAATGTCAAAATGAAAAACTTCCCTAGAAAAGCTTCAAAAAAATAAGACGGAGTACAAAACATGGTATTTCTTAAAGGTCCTATTTTTCAGCATCTCTGAGTACTGGAAGTGTTTTTCTTTGGGTTTGGAGGAATTTGGGGGTCATTACAAGTTATGGCCACTCTCTGTGCTGCTCACCCCTTGTATGCCCGTGGGTGCTTTGGCCTCATCATCTACAGCAGCTTCCCCAGAACACTTTCACCTAATCCCAGCCCTCCCTGGGGATTCAGACAGTCGGAAAGAGCAGCCCTTACCTGTCTCTGATGGAGAGGGGAGGCAGAATGAGCTAATGTTTGTAAAGCTCTTAGCAGATGACAGTGCTGTTGTGTGGTACTACACCCACATTGTAGCTGGATGCTGCTTGATAGTCAGGCATGGAATCAATTTTTGAATAATGGATATTAAAAACGTCAACTATGACACCCAGCCATAAAGCCTGCCGTGCGCTGAGTGCCTGTATATTGTTTCACACACTTAATATACAGTGGAGGCACTGTAATTACTCCCTGCTAATCCCCACACTTCCTAATCTGCCCGTCCGCCTGAAACCTGGCTGCCTCTTCCCACCTCTGCGCAAAGATTTCAGAGCACAAGCTGCACCTAGCTGTCACTGTGCTAAGACACCTCTCTCGTTCTTTTTTTTTTTTCCCCAAAAATATTGCGAGTTGCCAAGCAAAGATTTGCTAATTGCACTTATCCAGATCCCTCGCCCTGCTCTCAGGCTGCATTTATTACCAGCAGTCGCTTAGCATCAGTGGCATGGAACAAGTTGTTTACCTGGGGAAGGGAAAGGCAAAAGCCCTCAAAGAAACACTGTCGGGAATTATGCACGAGAGAAATATGTTTATTTGCAGCATAAACTGTGGGACATGTGGGCACAGAGGGCTTGGCCTCACTTAGAATGAACCATCTGAAAATTGAATACAGTCTAAACAAATCTAGGCAAGTTGTCTTTGTTTAGGGTTCCTTGGGCTTTGAGCCAGCTCCTGCTGCCAGTCTTTTCTGTGAGGTTATGGAGATTCACCTTGTTTCTGCCAGGCCCATCCACCAATACACACAAGGGGTAGGTGAGGTTGAGACAGGGACTCTGAGTAGCTGGGAAGTGATCATGAATATCCCCAGACTGGGAAAGAGGAACCTTTTCACCAACAGAAATACCTTGAACCAGTCTTTCCAGTTGGAGCAGAGGGGCCTGAAACAACCAAACCAAGCTTCATGTACAGCTTGATAGGATAACAATGGTTCAGATGGGTATGGACTTGTCCAGCCTCTAGTTCAGCCTCCTGCTGCAAACAGGGACCACTCTGAGGTTAGATCCAACTTCAGCACTATATCAGGTTGCTCAGAGCCTTGTCCAGCTGAATTTTGAGCGTCTCCAAGGATGGAGAACCCTCAGCCACTCTGGACCCTTTTACAGGGTTAACAACAGACTGCACGACATGGCTAACAGGGGTGGTGGTGAGTGGGAATGGGGGTGGGAAGGGGAGAAAGCCCAAAATATCAGTGTTCATTTTCTGTCCAGCTCACCTGACACCCCCCACACACACTCTGCTGCAGGAAAGCAGTTGTGCACATGCCATCCCTTTGGAAAAGTCCCAGTCTGTCCTCCCAGTCCATCTCAGTGCCTGCAGGCAGCAGCACAGGCCGCAGAGGGACTGCTATTAGGGAATGTAGCTTTATTAATTAGATCCAGGCCCAGTCTCCTCACAGGAGAAGGAAATTACCTGCACTTGAGCTGAGCAGGAAAAGCCTCTTTTCTGCTCTTATTGCACATTTCATGTCCTCCTCCACGCATGAGTTTTGTGCTGTGCCAGAACCCCTGTATGGGAAAATCTTGGCTCAGGGCTGGAACTGGGGCACCTTGACACCCCTGAAAATGAATCAGAAGAGGAAGAACTTTGCTGGGGTGGTGACTGGATTTTACCCCTCAAGCTCCATCTCTGACAACTCCCCACTCCGTGAAACCTTTAGGACTTAAATGAGGTCAGATACGCCACCATAGATCAGGCAGAGCCACACTGCTGATGACCTGAGGGCTCAGATATAAAAGAAAGGGTCCTTGAGGTAATTTGGTCACGGTCACCTCAGACATAAACCCACTTTGCTTTAGAAAATCAACCTGTGTGTGTCATACATGGAAGCACTACAGAGGTGCCACCTCCATCTCAAAGCAGGTCCTTACTTACACCTCATGGGGGTAAACGGAGGCACGGAGCAGTGGAGAGGGAAATGTAAATTGGACCTGTCTCCTTTTCTTTTTAGTGGAATTGCTTGGATCTTTTTGTTGTATCCCTTGGGGGTAATACAGACCAGGGCCCCAGGATGCTGCATGTTGGCACACAGCAGAAAGCCAATCCCTGCCCAAGTGTCTCTCATTCCCCATCCATACTGATGGAGCAGGGGTTAGAGAATGGAAAATCTCTCTGTTTACAAGAAAGTCACAGTTTAAAAATAAAAACCCACATTTACAAGGCTGCACAAAATGTGCCCCTTATTCAGGTGCTCTGCTCTCCATGTTCAGCCTCCTTAGAGTCACTTACGGGTTCAGCCCAGAGCTGCAGCACACTAACACCACCAGGTCCTGCTGCACAGCATCTGAGGATCCAATTTGGTTTATTTTAAACCTAGAGAGTGTTGGGGAAGGAAAAAATTAGCAGTACCAGTGCCGCGACTCCCTGCACAGATGCAGCAGGGCCGGTGCCAGCCCTCCACGCGCAGCTCGGCACGGCAGCCCCTGAGCCCTGCACAGGGACTGAGACAGGCAGCACGCCAGCCTGAGACGGCTCTGAGCCCAGAACTCGATTATTGCTTAACTTTCCTGCCAAGCCTCCAGCTCCCTCTGTGCTAAATCATTCCCCATCGATCCGTTCCCATTATAAAGCTCCTGTCTCCCCCACGAGCATGCGACTCCATATGACTCGACTTCCAGCACAATTGAGCTCGGACCCTAAAAATCAATACTGCAGCAACCCAAGGATCAGAGGCCAATGAGGTCTTTAACAAACGTGTCTGGTGCTCTTGACTTGAGTAGGCTTCAGCCTACTTTGAGGTCCTTTCTGATCCATCATGGGTTTGTTCAAGTTGTCATAAAGCAAATTTGCAGTCATTGATCCAGGCAGAATGAAGTTGTGAATATCAGATGGGGGATGGAGGGGGGAGAATAACCCCAGAGAAAGAGTTTTAATAGCTTATAGGCAACACATGTCTGAGCCAGAGAAAAGCAAATTAGGAAAATGCAAACGAAATAAGCTTTTTCTATTTGGGTTTTTTTTTCAGCCTTTCTTCCCTCTGGAGAGGGAAGCTGCCATGACTCTTAAGAAAAACAAAAGGAAACAATAAATATTATTAACGATAATATAGGGCAGGGCTTTTTCTAATGGATGAGGGCTATGGCTACATATACTTGGGATATTAACTGTAGACCAGGTTATATAACAATAACTTATAAATATATAGAAAATAACAGGCCAGATTCTTCTTTTCCATGAAACCCCGTGGCTCCTCTGAAGCCAATTCAGCTCCTGCCAGCAGACAGGACCCAGGGAAACTCATTTCAAAGCAAAATAACTGAAGAGGGAGGAAAGTTGCTTTCCATAAAGTGCGATTCTGATGACAAATGACCCAACCACCTGCAAAATGTATTAACGAGGCTTCTCTATGCAACAAATTGCACAAAAGCCAATTGAATTTAATATAAGGGTCATTCATCTCCCTGGCTTTTTGCTACTTTTAATTCAGCTCCAAATCTTTTCAAAACTCATTAAATGAAACATAATCAAAATTCACATTTCTGTACATTTTCCTTTATTTCCAAATCAGAACCCTAGATCCCAACACTCCCAGCTTGCTTCAGCTCTGGTTTCAGAGCTGCCACCCGTCCTCTGCAAGGATAAAACTATTTCAAGTTTTGAAGATCATTGAGAAATGGGGATCCAGGTTGGAATTCTTGTGCAGGAGATGTCCACTTCACCTTCACACTACCTAAAACATTGGTGTGTTCAGAGCAAATATGGGGTGTTCACTGAGATTTTAATGGCAGGTCTGGAAAAGGAAAAATAGGTCGTAAATGAGGAAGCTTCCTAAGCTCTTCTCCCACAGGCCTTGGGAAGAGGAGCAGTCCCTGCCTTCTCCCCACAGTCTTCCCCCTGACATTTTCAGTATTTGAGACAGGTCCCAGCTATAACCCCACTGAGCTGTAATGGTTTGCTCCCTGCTGTGCCAAGCCAGTGGAGTCCTGGCACTCATCACTGCCCACGATGAGGATGCAGCAGCTGAGCTTCCACAGGCAGTGCCCTGGGTCACCTATCCTCTCCCTGTCAGTAGTTCTCCCTTCCCTCCCTCTCCATCCCTCTGAACAGCACAGGTGATGGGCAGCCTTCTCCAGATGGGGCAGAGGCAGGGCCAGGTGAGCAGCTTCCATCCATGCATCCATCCATCCATCCATCCATCCATCCATCCATCCATCCATCCATCCATCCATCCATCATCCTGATGTTGGTGGGAGCCGCTGAGTACTGAGAAACGACGGCTGGGTCCTGTGAAGTGGAGGGGGTGTTGGGAAGGGAACCTAGAAAGCATGTCAGAGAGTAGGGACTCCCCAAAAAATTCAGCAATGGAGTCACCCGGTGTTGCACCATTGATAATTCCATTCCCCATCTCTACAGGAACATGGGGATGTTGTCTCTTTGCAAACCAGTTGTGTTCCTCAACCCCCTGGCTCCCTGCTCCTTTCCTGCTGAGATTTGAACCTGTTTGGAACCACAGAGTGTCATGAGCTTGCTCCATCTTCTTGCCTGGTCTCTGAGTAGCAGCCTCTGACTGCTCACAGCTTTCCCTGTCACTCAAGATTTATCCCTTAAGAAGTCCCAGTGAAACTACCCTTGGGTTCAGTCGTCACTGGTTAGGCCCAGAAATCCCAGTCCAAGAAAGATTTTCAACTTTTCTACTGTCACTCACCGTGGCTGAGGTGACAGGAGTGTCCCTTTTACAGGAAAACCAATGATTTCATTTTCCCTGCCAGTCCAAACTGTAATGAAAACAAAAAGTGCTACAATTTCTCATGCTGCTCTTCCCTGCTGAGTAAAAGTGACATGAGGTGGATGAAATTAAATTTCCTTTTCGATTTCGTTTACATTTTTCACCAAAGCATTTTGTGTTTATATTTATTTTTAACCGACACCTGTCCTGTCACAGTCTGTCCTGTCGCTCCTGTGTTAATAAGACTGAAACAGTCTCCCCTTCTGGCCAGTTCTTCTCCTCTAAAACCTTTTGTGCTTCTCATATCAACATTATCTGTCGAAAACAGGTTCAGAGAGAAATTTCCAGCTGGGTGCATTTGCGTCTTTGCACACTTGGCCGTTTCCAGGGAAGTCAGTAGGGCAACGCAGCAATTTCAGCACTTGTGTGGAGTGGAGCCGCAGGAGCTACACCCACTCTGTATCATATCACAGTGATGGAGGAGCAAACAAGGCTTCCACTCCTGATGAACACAGAGACTCAAGGATTGCTTTCACTGCCTTTGATCCATTTGGCTGAGAACATCCCTCCCTCAAATTCATTCCCTTTTAGAGCCATCTTTCTTCAATCGAAATTACTCCTTAATTCCTCCTTTTCGATCACACCTGCTTGCTTGCTTTTCTTCATATCCATCAGCTCTTGTGCTCACCATAAATAGTCTGCATGAATGTTTGCTCATATTACTGCTGCTTCCGAGTGATGCAGCCTCCACCTTGCACTCTCTGCTCCATCTCCATCTATTGCTTTACCCCGCTGCCTGCCTGAGAGCAGCTGCACACACTCCTGCAAAGCGTTATCTCATTATTTCAATTCTATCTGCTAAAGCGTTTGGAGAGACAGTGTATTAAAGACACTATATAAAAATAAATTGAATTGAGAGGAAATCTATATACCTAAAGTTGTAAAAAGGAATAGTCTCCAGTGATGACTCCATTTCCAGCAATGGCATTGTAACAAGCCAGAGCCCGTTCCCAGCTGAATTTTAAATAGGTCTGCTCAAATTGAGCAGAGCTGCCCAGGTTCGCAAGGCTGGGGCTGTGTCCTGGGGAGCAGAGCCTCAGGGAGGCCTGGGAGAGGGGTGCACGGAGCAGGGGATTGGTGCTGCAGCCCACCCTGCCCCCTTCCTGGGCTCCTCCAGACCAACAACCCACCAGCACGACTTGTCCATCTCAGCTGGGAGCTGCAAAGAGGGACAGACTGCCTTTCCCTCAGCTGCTCCCCTGGGCATCGTTGCCCCCATTCAGCATTCCCCCATCACCAAGGTAGCAAACCCTGGCAGCTGTCCCTGTGCTGGTGTAGTGGGCTGACACTGCCCAGATGTCAGACACCGGACCAAGCCTCTCTCTCACTGCCCTCCACAGCTGGACAGGGGAGAGAAAATATAACAGAGGGTTCATGAGTTCAGGTAAGGACCCTTATCTCAACTCAGCAAATACCCTCATGGGCAAAACAGGCTCGAATTGGAGATATTAATTGAATTTATTGCTAACAAAATCAGACAAGTAAAAGAACCCCTTAAAAACACCTTTTCCTCTACCAGTCCCTCTTTCTGAGCTCCACCTCCTACCCCAGCGGCGCAGGGAGACACGGAGTGGGGGTTATGGTCAGTTCATCACCTGTGGTTTCTCCTGCTGCTCAGGGACAGGAATCATTCCCTGCTGCACCGTGAGATCCCTCCAACAGGAGACGGTTCTCCATGAACTTTTCCAACATGAGATCATCTCAGGAGCAACAGTTCTCCAAAAAACTTCTCCAACATGAGTCCATCCCCCTCAAACTGCTGCAGTGTGGGCCATTCTTCCATCAAAGACAGGCTGCTCCAGGGTGGGCTTCTCTCTCCACAGGTCTCCCACAGGCTCACAGCTTCCTCTCAGGCACCCACCTGCTCCAGCATGGGTCTCCTCTGTGGCCTGCAGGGGCAAAGCTGCTTCACCATGGTCTTCACCACAGGCTGCAGAGGAATCCCAGCTCTGGTGCCTGGAGCACCTCCTCTCTCTCCTTCTCCACTGACCTTGGTGTCTGCAGAGTTCATCTCACACATTCTCACTCTTCTCTGGCCGCAATTACAACTGCACAATAACTTTTTTTCTTTCTTCTCAAATCTGTCACCGCAGAGGCGTTACCACCACTTCTAATTGGCCCAGCCTTGGCAAGCGGCACGTCCATCTTCTGGAGCCACCAGGGATTGGCTCTGCTGGACATGGAGGAAGCTTCTGGCTTCTCACAGAAGCCACCCCTGTAGCCTCCCTGCTACCAAAGCTTGGCACAGCCGGTACAGCTGGTGAGGGAAACACAGCCCAGCCTTCCTCCCTTTGCAGTCTGCCTCAGCAAAGGAGTCAGGCACAGTTCTTACACGTGGAAAAGCAAGACAGGGGTGGCTTTGGATCCCACTAAAACCAAAACTAAAATGGGTACTAAAACGGTGTTGCTGCTTGGCTCAGTGGCTGTGAGTCAAGAACTTGGGTGGGACAAGGGGTCCAACAAGGACCAGGTGCAGGTTTCTGGGTCACACTGGCAGCCCAGAGCCAAAAGAGGCTGATTCATGTCTCAAAATAAATATTCCCAGCTGGGAGAAATATTCCCCCAGCCTTGCACAGTGACCACCAGCACGCACACAGGGCTGTTGCAAAGGACAAGGGACCTGTAGCAACCACAGGATGCTTTCAGCACCTCGTGCTCCCTGCAGCCCTCAGGAGCAATAACTTGACAAGGTATCCCCAGCATCATTTTCTCTCTCTGTCTTCGCAGGACTTGAACCATGGTGCCAAAAATATGTTCGCCATTCTTTGACTCTTTCGGGGAGCAACTTGCAGCCCAGTATTTAATGAGTCAATTCAGTGGCTTTGCTCAGGTGATGAAATTCAGGCCATTCAATTGCTCAAGACTCCTGTATTTTAATAGAGATTAAGTCTTCCAAAGGGCAGCAAGGGAACCAGTGGAGTAGGTTATAAGGTGGCAAAACATCTCTCCCAGAAAAGCAGCCTTAGCAAGTCTTGATCACAGCTATAGCAAAAAAAACCCACCACCAACAACAAAAAAGCAAACTCAAACAAAAAAGAGCAATAAAACCCCCAAATGTCTGGAGGAATTTCTCCTCCATTTCTTCCTCTCTTTCCAGCTCATTATTTCTTTATAAGGCTCATTACTAGCAGGTCTGAGACTCGGGCACTGACCCACGAAGGCCTGGAGGGAGGAAAGCTTTCCAATGCTGTCAGACCCTGTTGGACTGATTGAAGAGAGATACAGAGAGGCAAGTGAGGTTACAACCAAAGGGCTGGGTTTCCTGGGGCCCTGAGTTGGAAGTAGCAGGATCAGGCTCCACTAGCACCTGCTCAGCTCTGCACAGCTTCAGCATTTCAGCTTCAATGGGAATAATGATTTTCCACTGTACCAGACCCTGAATCCAGGTGGGATTTACTGAAATCCCAGCGGAAAAACTTGAAATGAACAATGGCCAAAAAACAATTTTGTCTTTTCTGTGAGCATCCGCCAGTTCAGGAGAGGGCCCCAGATGAAGCCTCCTTTTATCATGCTCTGCTCCCTTCCTATACTACAGTTCTGTGTATTCCTGTCACCTTCCTTGTGCCTCCTTGAGAAGTCGTGTCAGTTCAAGGACTTGGCCTGGCTGAAAACTAAAAGAGCTGGAGGGGGTGAGAAGGCAGGAAGAGATAGAGAAAAACTAAGAATTTTTCCTAAGCAAAACACATTTTCTCTGGGAAATATCACCATGTTAAACCACCTTGTTTGTTGTTTGGGTTCCTCCTGAGGAGGCAAACCCAGGGATGGGGCTCAAGCCCTTGCTTTGGTACAGTACTGACACAGAGGCTGAACAGCTCTGCAGGTGCCCCTGCAGGACCATTTCTCTACCCTGACTTGGGATGCTGGGATTTTAAGTCCTTTTGGGAAGGCTTGAAACCTTCCAGACAGCCTCAGTGAGGGTAACCTATTTGCATTCATATTCCTGTGAGAGCTGGAAAGGTTCTTTTCCTCATTTTACTGTATAGCCCAAGATCTTCTGCTGGAGCCTCTACTCCTTTCTCTCTAGGCCCATTCCCATATTCTTTGGCTGAATTTTCTCTTTGCTATACTTCCCTACCAGCTCATTTCAACCTGTCGTGTTGATTCTCCCTGCAGTAGAGGCTGTGTCTGCTTTTTTGCATTCAGTAGCACACCACAGCCATTCTTGCATCTGAATTTTGGTTTTCCTAGCAAGCGAGGGGCAGCACTTAACTGAGTTTACAGCTGAGTAAGCCTTTCTGCTGCAAACTCTTGGGAGAGAACATTATCTCCTAGTGTTGTGCGAAATGCCTCGGAGAAGGGACTACAACAGGTCGGTGGAAAAACACTGCGATAAATAACATGCCTGGTGGTCATATCAGGCAAGTGAGGACACATGACATAATCGGGGGATAATAAAGAGTCTCACCAGGCTTTCAGGAGCGTGGGGCTCAGAGAGAGACACAGAGCAACAAGCCAGTGCCACTGCCGGGCTCATTCCTCGCTGCCAGGAGTGAAACAACTTCATTGCAGCCACTGAGAAGTGTTCTCCGGGAGTCTCGGGTATATTCACCGGGGAGAAAATTACCTGTCAAAAGAATGATAAAGCCACGGTGTGCTTTGCTGCTGGAATCCATTTGTTCTCACTGGTGATGGGGAAGAGCTCAGGCTGCATCATGTTCCTCTGCTCAGTCTTTTGCTGCAGAATGGATGGATGCAGGGGTAAGTATTAAAGAGTAGATTTACATCACGGTGAGATGTACTATTGAATAGTACAAATACCCTCTCTATTTCCATATCTAAGGTTAAACCCATGCATGTGTTTGCAAGCCTGAACCTGCAAGTAATATGTACTTTCTAAGGACTGACATGGTTCTCGGTGTGGCTGTGAGAGGGAAAATGTGTCACATACAAAAACCAAAACATGAGCGGGCATCACTTGTGCTAGAAAAAATCAGGGCAAATCACACCCATTAACACCATGGAGCAGCTCTATGGATGTCCCTATCCAAGTGCTCGTGGGCAGCTGGGATGGTTTCACGGTGTGGGTCCCCTACTCACAGAAGTTAAGGTGGAAGGCACTGCAAGAGGTCACTTGTCCCCATGTTTCTAAGCAGGGGTCTAACACTTCTTACAGCTAACTGGGGGTGTTTAGAAAGACAACACTCAGAACACTTCTCACCGGTGCTAAACAATGTAAGATGGAGAAATACCCAGAAACTGTGGCTTAGGAGGTTCATGTTGGAGAGCAGGAAACAATCACATACCATGCAGGTGGTGCAGCACTCGGACAGGACATCGGAGGTGGGGGATCTCCATCCTTAGAGGTGTTCGAGCCCTGCCACAACCATGGCCAACCTGATTCTACAGGGGGGAAAATAAACAATGTGAAAATAAAAGCCAAGGCAAAACTCTTTGGGGCAGACAGTAGGAGAGAAAGGAAAATGCTATTGTCATTCTTCCACGAGAAGAGTGACAAAGGGAAACCTCCATGCCCACCCTCCTGGGTGCTGCCCAGATTTTCCAGCAAGGTCGCAGTAATAAGCAATCAGCTGATTGAAATGCCTCATTTCAGCCAACCAGGAGAATAAGAGGACTTCCTATCAGGATTCTCCACAGCAGAGCACTCCTCGTGATAAATGAACTGGAGAGCAAGACAAATGAATATAACCTACTGCTGCGCATGGATTCATCATCCCAGAGAAAGCTTCTGACAGAGACAGAGGGAAGCAAACGACACCGCACGGGGAGATTTGGGAGAGGCAGGGGCACAGGAAGGTTGAAATGAGCTCCTAAGAATCATGTGGGTGGAAAGCAGAGATCTCTGCTACGTGCAGAGGTGACCACAAGGTTATGGGGGCAAAGTGGGAGTCTACTGATCTGTGGTGGCTCAGAACTGGTGTTGGGCAGAGGGAGCTGTACCTCTAACACAACACCTCCTGGATGTCTAATCTCGACTCCCTGATGTGTGCACATGGATCAGACCAGCCAAGACAGCGTAGTCCTAGAGCAGGTATAAATATATGAAAAACCCCAGCAAATTTCCTGCATGATCCTGTTGTTCTCCAAGGCAGGCTCTGGGATGACAGGACTTCCACCTATGGATATATCCTTCCTGCTTCCCATGAACCACAGACAGGATCACAGACGGTGGTTCCTTCACATGGCATAAAGCACTTTTTAATCCAGGAGACAAAGACACAATGACATCCATTGCTGGCAGATGAAGCCAACAAGGTTCAAACCAGTCAGAGCTTGCAAATCACTGGCAGTCAAGGTAATTAGCCATTGGAATGGATTGCTAGGAGTTGGAAGGAACCCTCCACCACTTACCTTCTTCATTACTGACAGTCAGGAAACTGGGAGCAGAGGCTTTCTAAAAGACACAGCCAAGCATGGCCAAAAAATGCTGTGAGAGATTCAGGAAAGGTGGGGAAACATCTTTTATGGGGTGACCCTAGAAAATTGCAGCAGGCCTTGCTGGCTCTTTAAATGTAATGCTGGTGACTCCCATTATGCCATTCTGCAGTGTCCAGTCAGCAAATGGAGCTAGCAAGGAGTCAGGTTCAACAGAAGAGTGTGAGAAGCCATTGGAGTTGCCTCTGCTTCCAGGATTAAACTTTTGTCAGATGTCTGTTTTTTTCAAAGAAATTTGAATTCATATCATTGTAGGTCTTAGGGTGATTTTTTTCCCCCCCGTCCTTATGATGCAAAAATAGCCTGCAATGAGACTTTGTTTAAAGCCATGGAGTTAATTTTCTATAATAATTGTTAACAGTTGGAGTTTTTCTTTCTTCAAGCTCAAGGGAGAATCATGGACAGATTTATTAATGGTGTCCCCTATGTGATTGATGGGCTGTCGAACAGGGAAACTTCACACCTGAAAAAACCTGAAACAAGAACACTTATACCAAAAATAACAACGTCTGTGCCTGGTAGCTCTGCAAGTCTCTCTGTAGTGACTTGTGGCTGAGCCTTCTGCCGTGGCTCAACCCCAGCTGGCAACTCAGCCCCACGCCGCCACTCGCTCACTCCCCGGGTGGGATGGGAGAGAGAACTGGAAGGGTAAAAATGAGAAAAGTCATAGGTTGAGATAAAGACAGTTTAATAGGTGACGTGAAAGCCACATGTGTGAGCAAAGCAAAGCAAACCAAGGAATTCATTCACCACTTCCCATGGACAGCCATCTGCAGGAAAGCTGGGTTCCATCACACAAAACACTTCAGAAGGCAAAGACAACACCACCTCTCCAAACTTCACCCCCTTCCTCCTTCTTCCCCTAGCTTTATATGCTGAGTATGATGTCGTATGGTCCAGAATGTCCCTCTGGTCAGTTGGGGTCAGCTGTCCCAGCTTATGGCATCACAGATATAGTGATGGATGATGGGAAAGAAGGGACATCATCTCTCCAAAAGGGTGAGCAAGCAAAGAATAGATTCCCTCTCTCTTCCCAAATGTGTTTCCTGCAACACAAGTTTCTGTCAGAGCAAACAGGACTCACATATAATTTCCATACATGCCCACAGTGATGTATGGGCAAATCTGAGGTCTTGAGAACCTCCCTTTCCCCATCTTTGGTAACAGGCAGCACCTGATATCAGCCACCCAGAGACTTCCCAGTAGAACAGATTGCACACCTCTGCTCAAGAAACCACCAGCAGCTCTGAGGTTAGGCTGGGCAAATAAAAATATGAAAGCTTCTTGCCTTAGTTGCGTGGCTCAAGCCTTTCCCACTGATCACAACTTCTACTCCAATGGCAAAAATAATCTGTTTTAATAATCTTAATAATCTTTCTCTAGTATCCTTTGTCCATATGGCTGGTAATCTGGCTGCTTAGGAATGAATTATAAAAAAATCCTCAAATAGGGATCTGACGGCTTAGCTCAGAGAATCAAAGAAATTAGAGGCAGAGGAGCCCTAGCTGGCCACTTAGTCTTCCTTACCCTCCAGGCCTCCTTCCCACAGGATTCTCCCAGCTGGAGTGACAGTACTGGATCAGACTCACCAGTGGAAATCACATCCTCTTCCAAGCTCCTCCCCAGCCTCCCATCCCTGCCGCCACTTCTGTCGCTGCCTCATTTCTGCTCCCACTTACCAAGATCACGTGTTCTTCAGGACAGTGACTGTCCCTTACAGTGACTTTACACAAAGCCCAGCATGCAGGGACCATGATTAGGAGCAGACCCTTCCAACAGAGACAACGAAGTACAAAATCCTTCTGCAGGAGGATTTTTGTCCTATTCAAGGGTTTGCCAAGGTCTTAGAAGGGATCCCACAAACGTTTCTTCCCATCTTTGTCTTTAGCATAGGATGTGGGCAAGGAGGGAGCTGGTCCAGCTGCCCTACAGTGCAAATCAGCACAGCCAGTGAGTTCACTGGTGTGACCCTGCCCTGGTGAGAGGATCTGGCTCAGGTGCTTGGTGTTGCTGGAAGGAGGAAGCTCATATCTCACTTATTTTTACTTGTGAAGATTCATCCTGACCCAACCAGAGCCACCCTGGCAATACTGACACACAGAGGGCGATACCAGCGTGCAAAGAGGACCTTGGGTGGAAAGCAGGGCCTGCTGGTGGTCTGCAACGGGCTTTTAATTTATTTAACCATTGGTAAACAGATGTAATCAACACAACCTTCCCCATCTCCTTTGGCACCACATCAGAGCCACAGCCAAGCTCCGCTGGGGACCAGCCGTCACGTTGGGATGAGACTGTGAAGCCTTGAGGTTATGAGACCACTGCTGTGAGTTTTGCCCAAATCTTTACATGCCCAGTTGGTCTCAGCAAGACACCATTAACTTACAGAGGAAGAAGAAAGGAGCCCCATCTGGAGCTTAGAAAGCACAAATCTGCCATTCTCTCCTCACAGGCTGGGGCCGTCTGAACAGAAGGTAAAGGTTGCAGGGAGATGCTTTCATAGAGAACAATGCATGGGAAACACAGAGACAATACACTTTGCTCTTTCCACCCCCCTCAAACTACTTCTCTTGGCGAGCAGGTACCTAAAACCAAGAGCAAAGAAAACTTCAAGTTAGGAACATCAATTCTGCTTTCAACAATTCTTCCCTTGCTCTTCTCTGAGCCAGTAAATATTTTGCAGTATTGTACCAGCACAGCATTATCGAGTCCTCTGATCGAAGAAAATACAAATCTACCCATGCTCTGATTTTATGTTGCAGCAGCCAAACCCATAAAACAGACCCTGGCCACAGTCACTGCAGGTAGTGAATTACATCAGCTTGCTCTTAGGGGAGCTCCAGGCGCAGGACTTTAAAGGATTTTAAAGAAGTAGACAGTCAGAAATGCTGAAATCTGAGTGTTTTCTTTCCCTTACAGAAGCTGTCCAAACTGACAAGAGTGTTATTTGTCTGCTCTGCTCTGAATAAATCAGTAAATGAAGTTACTTCTTATCCCCTTTTTATTTTGGTCTATTTGCATAGGCAATCTCTGCTTTCTGTACTTATTTTTGAAGCATGCAAATTTGTCAGTCACTTCAGAAAACAAATTTGGTACCACAAGTCCTTTTTCTCCCTTTCAGCATTTCCAAGGGATGATTGTCCAAGATGTGTAACCAGCTGCTTTGATTCCGAATGGCAGAGAAAAATTCCTTGTCCAGAAGATGCCCTGATTTCCTCAGTTGCTCTAAATATGGGAGGCCCAGCCACTCCTTGGGGTTGGCTTAAGAAGTTTCTGCCCCTCCATCCCCTCCATGCTGATCAGCCAATTGATCCAGGATTAAATCTGTCCTCAAAAAAAAAAAAAATGCAAAGGAGAAGGGCATTTTTAGGCTTCATTGTTTTGGTCAGTGAGATAACAGCAGTGCCCCAGCACTGACAGGGCAGGAAAAGACAGCAGAGCAGACAGGGAGGAAGGTGACTGCTTCCCAAGCTGTCATGGTGCTGGAGGACAGATTTTGTTAAACAATGATGTAACTGATATAATTAGGAAACTAATTATTTCCCCCAAGTATTCCCCTTGTGGCTGCAATTTTAGGTAGCCAGGAGTTACCACATTCTGGCTCACATCTCCCATCCCGACCAGGAACCAGCACCAGCGACTTTAACAGGAGGTGCTGTAACACTGTTTGGTGGCAGACAGACCATGACTGCACAGAAATACCCTAACACCTGGAGATCAGTTTAAACCCTGAAGTGTGAGGTTTCATGTCCCTTGCAAACCACTGACTGTCACTGAGGCTAACCACTAAAACATCCAGATATCAGCACCAGAGACATATGAAGCGTTTCCTTTTAATAACACGTTGCAAGGAGGGAAAAAGCTCTGCTTCTTATTCTTAAGTTTTTCCTACTTTTTACACCTCCTTCCTAGTAATTACAGTTAAAGTTACCCAGTTAAAACCTCTCCCCATGGTTCCCAGACAGGTACTGGTGTTCAGACTTCACAGCATGGACAAACAAACTGAGGTGAGAGACAGCCATTAACTTGCCCTGAGCTATCAAGCACATCAACAAATAACACACTGAACAGTGGGCTGTGCTGCTTCTCTCTGCCATAAATAAACCTCAGGAAGCCCAGTCCAGCAGTAAATAAAACCTGGACTGCTGTGTGCTGTGATTCACCAAAAGAACAGAGGAATGCACAAAAAAAAAAAAAATACAGAAAATCCAGTTGCACGTCCAGAAGGGAATAGAGACCAAAGGGGAAGCGATAATCAGATGGAAGAAAAATCTGAAAGCAAATGCTTTTTAATTATCATCATTTCAAGGGAGAACAGAATGACTCCACATGGTCCCTCATGGTTGTAGAGAAAGACCCAGGTCAGGGCAGAGGGCAAACCCAGGGTCAGTTTCTTATTGAAAGTGAAAATTGTTCTTATTGTGCTTAACACCAGCTTTAGGAATATTAAAGAACAATTTGGGTTTTGTCAGTTAATACACTGTGGCCTGTGCTTAATGTGGCACTAAAATAGATTTTTTTTGTTTTTTAAAGGCTATTAGTCTAGCAAGATTTTTAAAAGCTCAGCAAATATAATGTGACTCTAACATACTCCATCTAGAAATTACCACCAGCCTCGTTCACTGCTGCAAACAATAATGGTTCTGATCGACAGGTCATGTTCACTGACCACAGAGAGCTTACAAAGACTGGAGGAAGGTCAGCATCAGTCTCACACTTATTTAAAGGCACTCTAGGGTTTTTCACTTTTACATCACTGGAAGATGCCCAAGGGATCTTTTGAGAGCCTGTAACTCTCAACTTTGCTCATGTCTAGGCTCATCATCCTGTCATTTCTCTGACAATGGCAGATGGCCTTGTGAAAGGGGCTATACCCATGTCCAGGACACTCATTTCCCTACTAAATACAGTCCTGTTACATGCTGCTAAAAAGCACCATTTAAAGTGTGTGTGAGGTCATGAACAAACTCATGAGGTTCTGGTCCAAGATTCCTGGGCATGAACCACATTGGTTTAGTCTCCAGCAGCAGAACACACAGCTTTGCTTCCACGTGGGAAAAAAAAACCCAAAAAACCAACAAAACAACAACCCAGCTCAACAGTGAAGGAAAAATCTCTCAGACAGAGCCAGATTGCCAAAAGGGTGCATTAACAGAGGTTTTGGCTTGAAATTTTACCAACCTGTCAGTTCTCAGGAGAGAGGCACCATCAGAGGCTGATGTCAACCAGAGAATCCTCATGGGACTTCTGTGCAGCCCAGCCCAGCATCAATTCAGTTTGTAAAAACATGAAGAGTATGTTTTTATAAACTGAGCAGGGAACAATGAAGGGCTGCAGCGAATCTCACTGGTGCCTGATGTGCTGGAGACTCATGTCCTGTGGTGGGAAAGGTGCCCATCCCTCTGCCCCTCCAGTGCAAATTCCCACCTCCTCCCATAAAAGAAGAGAGAGAATGCAGCTGCTAGAGGGCTGAGGGGAAAGGGGATTTGTCTGCAGAGATTTAATTATGAGGTTTCCTCCAGTGGCACATTCCTGGCTTCTCCCTGACCCTGTGGAGGCACCTCACACTTCCAAGATGAGAAGGTTCCCCAGGGTGTTTGAAAGCCCCTGAAAAAGACTTGTAAAATGATGTCCATTTTATGATATGAAGTGAGAAACAGAAAAGCCTGGAGGGATCAGCTCCAGCCCCTCTCCCCACTTAGATGGTGTTTGTGCTCCATTTTTTCCCTCTCCTAACACTTCAATTCTCCTCTCTTTCCAGTAGCATCCAATTGCTATATATAAACTCCCCTGGCCTCTTCCTTAGCTGGGGGAACACACCAAAATTACATGGTTGGTGTTACTGGGATCATCGATCCCTTTCTCCTTCCCATCTGGCTTTACTGCCAGATTTTTATTGCGGCTGCTTTTTGCTGGGTACACACAGCAGCCTTATGGCACATCCGAATGGCCTTAGAAATAAAGGAATGAGACCTTTCAGCCAGCAAAAACCTGTAAATAAACAGTTTGGGCTGGCAATCAATGGGCAATCTCTCTAAGCCCTGGGATTGTTCAGTTAGATTAAGCCTTTCTAATGAATTCCTCATTGAGCCACTGAACAGAAATGAAGCCTTGTTAGCTCATTATCTTTCTAATTAACCCATTCTAAACCTGCTCCTTCCTCACCAGGAGGTAGCTGCGCTGTTTGGGTTTCACACTGAGGTTTATCAATGACCCCCCGAGAGCCTTTTGTATCAGTAACTGAGATTTATTTGAAATGACTGGGGAAGGCAGCTTCCAGTTTATTCCCCGTGCCAGATGAAGGTCCGAATACTGTGTTATCCCCGGGCTACAATTTCCCAAGGACAAGCCATGTGTTGCGAGCATCTCCAAGCCCTTTTCTGCAGTGATGAATGCTGCCCCCCGCCCGCCCTGGTTTGCATGCAGATCGCCGGGCTCGTTAAGCTGATGAAGGGGCCTGCCCTCCCTAATGGGGGCAGGGGGCTGCGCTGGCTCTGCCCGCACAGAGCAGGAGCATTTCACCGCTGGCATTGACTGCTCCCGGCTGGTTTTGTGTTTATGGGCAGGGTCCAAACGCAGCGACGTGTCCGATAGATGGAGAGCCCTCTTCCCAAAGGATGACTCCAGCAAACCACTTTGTTCGGGCCGTTTTGGAGGAGACAGGCCAGACAGTGATATCCAGCAGAGATCAGTCAGAGGGATGGAGGGATCAGCCTGGTCAGTTCAAGCCTGGTGTCCCCACAGCCCACGGGACTGCAATCTCTGCTTCTTGTCCTCTCTCTGGAAGGCCCCAGCATGTAGCAACTTCTGGGATCATGTTCTCAGACATCCTGACATGGAGCCTGCCCTGACACTCAGCCATGGACTCACATCCCACTCCTCTTGATGCTGTTTAGGTGACCTTCTGTCACCTCTCTCCCTAAGCAGTGGGTGGGACTTTCTCCCCTTTCTCCCTCCCATTCAGCAGCCCCTCTCCCTCTTGGGCTCTCCCTTAGCCTTGTTCCCACTGGGTTCAGGACCTGCCTGACAACCTTTCCTGCTGGGTACCTGAGCTGAGAGCACACTTTTCCACCCCGAAATACCCAAGGCAGCTGACATCCCCCATCAGCATCCCTCAGAGGAGCAAGAGAGGCAGAAGGATTCTTACTCTCTCTCAACCCCTTTCTGTATCTCCTCAACACACACGCAGGACCAGGATCCCATGTCCGGGCACATCCCACTGCACTCAGCTTTCAACGCAGCTTGGGAGGGACAACCCAAGCCGTGAGATTCCCTGAGCATCACCATTCTGCAGCTCAGGGACCGGCATTGCCATCCCTTCCTCCCACACCACTGCTTTTTCCACCCTTGCCTGAATCCTCTGCCAAGCAGCCCTGGCAGCTCAGCCACAAGCACTGGAATTCGGATTTCAGTCCCAGGTCCAAGCACGGCACAGTTTGAAGTGCCCAATGCAGGTTTTCTCAGTAGAACAAGACCAGCCTACAAACTGCCCTTAGGGCAGCTTTGGAAACCTTTTTTGAAGAAAATGAAAAATTAAATTCTCTGGTTTTCCAGTTATTTTGTTATTTTCAGTTCCTGTTTCTCCCCTTTACCTTACTCCTCCCACCCCTACGCAGCTCGGGGGGAGCCACAACCCCAACCCAGCCTGCGAGATTCAGACTGGGCAACATTTTAATAACCCGACCAGCCAGGGATCTCTAAATCTCTCCTAGGAAAGGAGGCAGTGAGGATATAAACAAAAATATGCTTTGCCTAATTGTTTCTTACGTCGTCACGAGCAATTGAAAACGGCTCCTAGGGCAATATCCATTACATTTTGTAACAAAGGACTCTAAATGAAGGAAGCCCAGGCGGAACAGCGGAGTCAGAGCTAGAGACAAGCCTGGCATATAAATCTGTGCCAATCTGCCCCCACTGCCACCCCAAAGGCTCCCACAAGACCCAGAAACTGGCACAGCAAGAAAGAAATTCCAGCACGTGCCACGCCGGGATGGCTGTCCCAGCAGCTGGAGGAACCCCCTCCTCTCAAGGAGGGCAGCACAGCCACCTGTCTGCCAATTCAGCCACCACATTTCAGCTTCCACATCCCACAGCTTCCCGAGGGGATTTTGCCAGGGCCCCCATCCACCCACAGAGCTAAGGGCTGGCTCTTGGGGCAGGAGACAGTGTTTTGGCAGGGGTACAACCCGAGAGGTGAAGGCTAAGCTGAGAGAAGCACCTCTCTGGCTATTAAAAAAAAGGTAATTTAGACTGCACGGTGTGCCAGACCACAGCCTGGGTCTCTGAAATTATTTAGATCTGTACTTAGTGCAAAATTCACTTTGTATATATTAGTTCATCCTGCCACCAGCATCTCCCCAGAGAGCAATGAAGTGAGACTCTATTTACTGTCCTGCCATATTCTTTTATATATATTGTGTATAGCATCAGCTGATCCTTAAGGAATCTAATAAGATAGGCACTTTTAAAAAATATTGAAACAGCAAAAACTGCAGCTAAGAGCTCTTCTGCTGAACAGCTTTGTGGAGTTACAGGGAGAAGAGAGCACGGGAGTGTTAACTGGCCAGACAGAGAGCAGCAATCAAGTTTCCTATCCAAGATAATTCATTTTTTCTAGAAATTTCTGAGTTTTAGACTGATTATTCCCCTTTTTTATTTTTTATCTCTTACTCCAAGTAGTCCAGCTCTGTGTTTTGAGGACAATATCCCCGCACTCCTGGCTGGTGGATTGGTTCCTGCATGCAGCAGTCTTTACATTTCAGAGGCTGCTTCTGGAGGCAGCTTCCCAATTCCAGACACAGGCAGGCTATTGCAAAGCAAAGTGATTTTCATGCTTTTGTGTGCTCTCTCTGCCATGGGAACTCAGAGGTTTTTTTCTTGGAAGGACTCTGCTGTGACTAAAAATCTCTGCTATGAGCTCTTATGATTTGAGTCCTTGGCTCTGATCTCTTCAAACCTCAGCTCCTGTGAGACAGACAATTCAGCTTGCTTGGGCTCTACCTCTTTCTTGTCCCTTCCCCTTCCCTTTGCTCTTTGTTTCACCCATGGTTGTCAAAAAGCCTTGCAAGCCTGACATGCACACAGGACAGAGCCTCTAAGTTGGGTGACAAGGCAAAAGAGACCTCACTACGTATTATTGTTATAATCTCAAGATTCATTTTGTGACAACTTCATGTCACCAGCAACAGCTCTTTCACAAGAAGTTAGTATTGCAAGCGGATATAGGTGTTAAAGTATAAAACTGCTCTTTGTGCATGGAAAAAACCATCAAAACCTCTTAGATCTGCCTTAATGTTTTCACTCCCAAACATTTAAAGTCCCATCAATGTCATGCGAGGGATTTCACAAGATCCTTTCATTCTTTAAACGTGGGCTTAGGAGAGCAAGGAGATGATCCTGAACCTCCAAAACCACGAGGAGCTTAGTTTTCCTTGGGCTCCTCCAGCTGCCTTTCCACCATCCCCTCTGCAGGTGCTCCAGGGTGGATGGAAACAGCATTAAGTCACGTTTTTTTGCCTCTGTCTAATTTTTGGAGAAGTGTTGGTTCACCCTCTTGCAAAGGCAAACACCCAGGCCAGCATGGCTCTGCATGGAACGGAGTTGACGAGCGTCATTGTTCCTGTGCAAGGAATGAGGCAGGATTAACGCAGCACCACACCCAAATGCTGAGACAGCACAAGGAAATCAGCACTGTGCTCCCTCTGACAGTGCTTCCCTCCCTTCTCCTCTTCCCCTGCTCCCTCCTCCTGAAGGTCCCCCCATCCAGCCCCTCCAGACACGTCCAGAGGGATCTTTAAAACTCTATAAAAAACATAAGAAGCTGTTTTCGACTATTAAGAGAGACTGTTGATAACACAGTCCCAATAAAAAAAAGTCTATATATGTGCTTTCTACAACTTCCCTTGGAAAATAATTCATTTCTCCCTGCATTATATTTCATGGCAACCTAGAGACTCAATATGTTCTGGATTACTGCATCCATTTCTGTTTCTGCTCTAATGGCCCACCAGAGTATGAACCTTCCAACCAGAGTCCCCTAAATCTGGTGACTGGGGAGCGAGTTGTACTTTCTTGTTTTCCACTTGATAACTAGCCCCTTCCAGCATTGCTTTTATGGCAGTAATCTTCCTAGGCTGGTTGCAGATTGCTTGTCCTGGCTTTTTTTCTTGCTTGCTTTTTTTTTTTTCTCTCTTGTCCTCCAGCCACTGGAGCCAGTGGTCACTGTGAACTATCCATCACATTGTTTTTTATGTCAAACTGGAGTTCCCCAGGTCTGTTTATTCCTTTTTCTTTTTTTTTTTATTCCCATCCAAATGCCACTGCAGTCTGGCAATTGCTTCTGTCAGTGAACTGCCCCTTCTATTTCGGGGAAGGATTCTGAGATTGCCAATGCCTATCAATAGGCTAGAGATATCCCAGGTTTAATTTTATGGCTCCACATTACAAATGATGGGGCAAACAGAGGAGGCTAAGCAAACACCTCTTTCCCCTTGCCACTTCAGAAAGTGAAAGATATTAGAAAAACCATGAAGGGTATGGAGGAAATAAATTAAATCAAGCCCTGGCTGCCCATGGGTACAGCCTTGCTCAGTGCCAGGAGCTCAGCCCCATGCACGAGTCCTGACTGTGTGGTGCAGTCCAGGTGTTCCATGGGACAGCCTCCATCCTGCCCCATTTGTGTCTGGGATCCAGGCACAGACACAATTCACATACGGTTCTTTTTCTTCACTGCTCCGAAAAAGAGATAAGATGGAAAGCTTCAGTGTTGTGGAGAGGAGTAAATTAGAGTTCAAGAAACCAGCCTTGGTGAAAAGTAAGGGCTAAGCCCTTATTTCTCCCTTCAAGCTCAAATATGAATCCGTAACTTACATTTAAAATTTATAGGTAAAATACTTTGTCCACAAATATGGGATAAAAGGATATATAAACTTTTCAGAAAATTAACTCAAAAGCATGTAGCTTAGCATTTTTTCTCAAAGGCTTTCATTTCTAGGAGAATGAAAACTATTTTTTCTACAGCTCTTTTTAGTGCACAGATGTCACAACCCTTTGTCAATCACCACACACACTCTGCGTTCTTTTCACTTTTCTGATCCAGCGGTAATTCAGATCTGCATTAGTTTTACTCAGTTTTAAGGTCACTTCTTGGGCTTGGCTTCTCCAGTCTCCTAATCCTGGTGCTTTTCCTCCTCAGGACACTTGCACTGGAAGTGTTTTCTCTGCCTTGCTGCCATTTAATTGTGCCTGCAAGAGAGCAGCGGAGAATCAGCTGAACTCCTCATAGCCTTGCTCATCTGTTTGCAGCTTTGCCTTCAGGTCCTGCCGAGTTAAAGGTGTGAAAAAGGCCTTTGTGCAACTCTTCCCAAGGCAAATTCCTAAGGTTAGACTGAGCTTAGCATCCATACCATGTTTACAACTTCCATTTTCTAGAACAGGTTGGGTTCATTGGCATTAAAAACTCTCTATAGTGCACCAGTCTTAATCCAATTTTAAAAGGCAAGGCCAGCAACTGTGTTAAAGGGATTAACTCTTATTAAATATAGTGTATTTGAGTCAGCCCTGAGGGAAGGACTCCAGTTGCTCCTGTTTGCATGGATGGAGGCAGTCATACCAAGTTACATCCCAGGGACCTGGCAGTAGGCTCAAGCTATAAATTACATCATATTACAGGAAAGTAATTTGTAAAGTACGGCGGTAATTGGAAAGCTGTGTCCTCGCCAGGCTGTATAAACATTAAGAACCAAAACCTTCCCCTCCTGTAAATCCACATGGGAGGAAAAAGGCAGGTGAGAAGTTGAAGTGCCACGGCAGAGAAGCTGCTGTCCAGGTCTCACAGCAGACTGCGAGCAGATGCAGTAACATTAGACTGCTGAAGGCAACAGAGAGGGATGGACCTACATCCTCCAGACTTTGGACATAGACAATTAATAACTTTTAAAAAGCATTAGCCAAAGAAAATGGATTCTGAATGCCTAGATTTCCCTCCTACCTCCCCACAAGGGATTGACTTTAAGTCCAAAGATACTAAGGCAGGCAGGAGTTGCATCATCCCACACACAACCCACCAGCAAGCAGACCAGGGAGGCAGAGCCAAAGCCATCCACAGGTCTCGGTGGCTCCTTCCAATCCATTCTGCCATTCCCTGCAAGGTCACAGACCTCCTGTTCAGGAGGTGCCCTGAGCTGGCCCCCCTGGCCCCACAAGCTACCCTGTCTACCTTCAGGTGCCTGTAAGGACTCAGGCAGGGACCAGCCTGCACAGAGGCTGTTCTCAGTTCACAGCCTGGCAGTGAAGAAGAATTTACAGGCCAGACTTCCATTATTTTGGCATGTCCAAATCTAGGGATGGGAAAAAAATTATGTTGATTTAAAGACAAGTGAACATTGCCTAGGAAAAATTGACTTGGCAAGCTTGAATGTGTGAAAGCCCCTCTTATCCACCCCACGTGGTGAAAGCAGTACATGGGAATAATCCTTAGTACCTCTAAAACAATGGTGAATTTCAGGCCCACTAACAAATCCCTGCTTATTCATTCCTAACGGGAGCAACAGAAGATATACGGATTTGTAAATATTTTAACCCAGCTAACAACTGCTGCCAGGGAGTTTCCAAAATCAAGGTCTTGGAGAATGACCTTAATTCTGATTCAAAAAAAAGATAGCAGATTAAAGAGCAACTTGTCATCAGCCATTCCCCGTAATTAGTTTAATATGATCAGCTTTCCATGATAATGAAAGGCAGCATCAGAGCTGTCCAAAGAGAAACTTCCAGTGGATAATAAATACTGACAGATTTCAACCAGATGGCTTTACCAGACTGCAACTTTGCAAGTGATTTTGAAGCTCAAACATTAGTGCTTATTACTTAGGATCAGCCAATAGCCAAGAGAGATCTGCAAATGGTTCCAGCTGGGGCTTAAGGGCAACTAAAACATATGGATAAAGACTTTGATTAAGGGGTAAAAGATCATTTTTGAAAATTACTTTCAGTGAGCACTCAAAGCCTTGCAAGTACAACACTGTCCTCTTTGGCCTGGGGCTTCCTCTCTGTGGTTGTGCTCTTAACTGAGCACCCCAATCCACTGCCACGCCCAGCAGGGGTGAGACAGCGCCCAGCAGCATCAGGCTGGCATCAGGGAGCACCAAGGTGTCACCTCTAAATATCTTTTCCAGGCTGCTTGGGGTTGCCTTCAGTCCTGGGTAGGACATGAGGAAGGGGTGGGGAGAGGAGGAGACATCTCTGAGAGCCTCTTAAGGCAGAGGTACAGGAGGGAGCACAGGCTGCACAGCGATGCCCTTTGCCTTTGTCCCCACAGAAGACAATACCATATCACCTTGGGGCTCCTCCAAGGACAGGGTGACCATGAGAAATGGCCTGCAGGTTTGGTGTCAGCAGCAGAAAAAAGGGAGTATAGGGCCATGACTCCAAAATCAGGGCTATGAGATCATTTGCCAGGCACAGGCACTGAGGGCTCAGTATGGCTAGGCCAAGGTCTGGGGCAGGAGATCACAGAGCCACAGAATATGCTGAGTGGGAAGGGACCCACAAGGATTATCGAGGCTGACTCCTGGCCCTGCACAGGACCATCCCCAAGAGTCATGCCATGTGGCCATGAGCATTGTCCAAACCCTTCTGGAGCTCTGTCAGGCTGGTGCTGCGACCACTTCTCTGTTCCAGCGCCCAACCACCCTCTGGGTGAAGAACCTTTCTCTAATATCCAGCCTAAGTCCACCTGGGCCTGTGGGGAGCTGGAGGCCTTGGAAGACCCACACTTAAGAGGAGAGCAGTCGCCTCTCCCTTAGCTCAACCTCAATTTAACACAAACTAATGTTCAAGCCCACAAGGTGCCACAGCCCATTGAGACAGGTACTGGTGACCAGTTTCTGGCCAGGAGAAGTCCATCTGCTTTCCTTCCACGAAAACCTTTGGAAACACATGTTGCTGGGGTGACCAGAGTGAGATTTGCAGCCATGGGACACCTGCACAACCCACACAATTAAAAAGGCCAAAGGCAACACCCACTGTGCCCTACCAGCACCTCCAGGCCAGATGAAGGAGATACCTCAGACGGAGGAGCAGCTGGTGGCACCAAGCCCTCCATCCCTGACCAGGCTGTGGGGACAGCCCCGAGCCACTGGCGCACGTGCCACCAGCACCCGCCGTGCCAGCGCGGGGAGATGGCTGTGGGCAGGAGGAGTGACACCACAACAAACTAGTTTTGCCTGCCTGAGTTCAAAGATACATTTCAGCTGTCTACTTACTGCTCCACTCGGGTGAAAGCTCCCGGTGTCTGAAGGGGCTTTCTTGCTTCTCTCGGCATTATGGCCAAAATATCATTAAGACTTCTGTAGCTGGAACTGAGCTGTCAGTAAGAGAGAGAACTTGACTGAAGGCATTTTTGCAACCAAGGGATTTTAATTTTTCCCCCTTCTTTTGCCTTATCCAAGAGAAAGAAATATAACAAAAAACCAAGACAGGGATTTTTCAGCTAAATTTATTTCTTCCAGCATTTGCTGCAATGGGGACATGTTTGGGTTTGCTGCTTGCTTGCTGTTTGCAGGGGGTTTTATGAGCTATTCACATCCAATGTTACGAAAAGCAATAGAAACTAGAAAAGGCTGAAGCAGAGAGCTGGATGCTCCAGGCTTCAGATTCAAAACCTGGAGCTGAAAGTCAGCTCCCAGTCAATTTTTTAGGGTGAAAAGTAGATGTGATATCGCAGTAGCAGCAGTACAGTGAACTCCACAGATTTCAGATGGGTTGATCTAGGCAACAAAGAAGAGGATTTTACAATCTTACAGAATATCTCATCATGCTGGATAATTGCATTAAGCCTCAAAATGTTCCCATCAGGTTGTTCACTGCCCTTGTCCATAGCTTGGACTTTAATGTCAAGAGATAAGAAAGAAAAATAAAGCATAATGCCACACATTTCCTTTCTGGCTTTCAGACTTTTGAAATGATACATAGGTCCCTTCCTGCAGCTTGATTAAAAGTCAAAGTGGAGAGTCTAGCACTATCACATGACTCCTGGACCTGGAGATTTAGGGATGGAGAACAAATGGGGTTGCTCACCAGGCTGTAGACTTTTGCAACTTTCTTTTCAGTGAACAGATTGATTACCAGCATTGAGCTTGAACTGGGTATTCCCACATCCCATCACTTCCCCCTTGAACAGAGGAAAAAATATAGATTCAAATCTAAATCCAGGGAAAAAATATCCCCCACTCCCAGTCACTACCCAACTTTTGAAAACAAAGGAGGTGCCCTCAGCCTACCAGATGCTTTTTGGGATAAGCTTTACCCAAAGAACTGTCTTTTTTTTTTTTTTTTTTTAATACAGATCAAACCCCTAAGACAGAGCCCCAGTGCAAATTCCCTGATGCTTGTTTGACTTCATTAGCACAAAAGCAAATGAAGGCGCTTTCCCCATTGTCCTGCTCCAGTGGAAGAGTGCTGAAAAGGCAAAGTGCCAGTGACCTGTGGAAACTCTCCCAGGCTGCTCCATCAGAGGGACAGAAAACATCCCATTACCTCCACAACTCTCAGTAGAGCTCTTTAGAGCCCCCTTTACGTGTCACCTTCCCGTGGCTGTTTTGGAGAAGGCAAGAGTCTCCAGCCTCAGGGCTGCATCCTCCAGGGCCTGGGAAAATCAGAGTTTTTCCAAGAGCCAGAGGGGAGAAGAAGCATATTGGGGGGGAAAAAAAAAATCCAGTTAGTGCCTTTCAAAAGCTTAGTCCCACCTGACATTTGATCTCCTGGGCCTGACTCTGCAAGACCCAACCCACTGGCTCATTCCTGTTCTGCAGCATGGGGCTGGGACAGGGGTGGGGGTGTATTTTTACTCTGGCTGTGTTTTGAGGTTTGAAGTGTTAAAATTTCCTGCTGATCATCCTTCTCCTCCACTGGGGTTTGCCTGTTCCACAAATCAGCAGGTGACGGGAGGTGCTACAAAATCAGTCTGTCACTGAGCAGTCCAGTCCCATGCTGGCCCCACCAAAGGCTGCTTCCAAAAAAATCCCAGCCCTGTGCCATGACACTTCTGCAGGGTGATGATTACCTGGTGGAAAAAAATTGTTGTGGGAAAACAGGTCCATCAAAGGCTATTTCCATGAGCCGGGATGGGGGCTCCACTCAGCACCCACCAACTCTGCTGCCTCCTCTTCCCCTCGGCTGCTCTAAAGAGGGTGGTGAAAAGCTCCCACCTTGCTTTGGGAGGAAGAAAAGAAAACAGCTTAGCTGTGGAGGGAAAGAGAGCTACTATTTGCTATTCAAATCAGGAGTCACTTCTGGGCACAGGTCAATGAGAAAGGGAAACTTTAAGGCTGAAAGGATATGGACGTTGGAGATTTCTGCCCAGAAATGGTGTTTGCTGGTTTCATGTGCCGTGCACGGGCAAACACACCCCGCAACGCCGGGCGGACTTCAAAAGGGCCCTTTGAGTGTGGCTGAGCAGAGAGAGGCTGGGGGTCCTGGGGGAGCTTAGCCAAAGATTATACACGTCTCTCTGGCCGAGGACAAAGCTCCCGGGCAGCCAAGGGCCTCGGGGAAACACGCTCCTGTCACAGCTGCACAGGGAGTCAAGTGCAGCCCGTGGGTGCAGCGCCAGCACAGGGGACCAGGTGGGACATCTGGGACATCATCAGTGGCTTTCCTCAAAGGGATCCACGGTCATTGGTGCAGGCTGGGCTGAGCAGCAGCAAGAAGGGGTTTGGGGCTCCCCCACGAGCCGGATTCATGGGGAACGTTCCCAACGAGTCAGGCAGAACCATTCCCCATCTGTCTGCAATCAGACAACACGTGGCAGAAAGATGTCATGCTCGACAGCCTCTCATAATGGGAGAACATCCAAAGAATCCGCCCAGAATTTCTCAGCACACTGAGCATCAAAACCACTTCATTTCTGCAAGTTTCCACACGGGGGGGAGTTTCCTCACTTTATTTAGCTTCTACGTTTATGCTAAGTCAAAATATTCCTACAACTTCAGTTTTATTTAGTACCACGTTCGTGCTGTATTCGGTGTTTGCTCACATCCTTTGACGTCAGAACGCCAAAGTTATCCACAGAAAATTTTGACTTCCCAGTGGTATTTGCACCAAAGCACATTTCAAAGTGCTGGAATTCCCCTGGGGACAGAAATGCTATTTTGGGGGGTTTTGCTGCTCCCCAGCCAGCTTGAAGGAAGGATCTGTGACAAGGAAAGGTCCCATCCCCAGTTTGGGGCAAGGTCACAGCATGGGAGAAGATGGGTGGGCAACCCCATCCATCCATCCCTTCCCACCCAGGTGTGCTGAGGGAACAGAGACCTGCTAATGTCCCCCTCCTCACATCAGCAAGGTGGTCAGACTGTATCAGACATGATGGAAAAACATGGGTACAGATTTTTCTTGCTCCCTGGGAGCAAAGCATGAGTAAGGATGAAACCACGATGCTGCAACAACCCCATTCTTTGTCCTCCTCCTCCTGCAGGCAGATTGCTGAATGTCAGACTGGATGGGGTGGATAATGAAAATTTGTCACTCTGTCAAGTGCTGAGATGTAAACCAGAGGAAGAAACCAGTGGGTTTAACTGGTTTCCTGCAACACCCAGGGAACAGGATGGGAGTGAGACAGGCACCTGCTCACTGCAGAGGCTCAAACCAACGGGGTCCCCAGGGAACCACAGTGGTTCCCCGGGATTCCTCGAAGCCCAGCACTTTCCCACATCTGAAGCCAAGCAGCGCTATGCCACGCGCACAGGCTGAGCCCCCAAGTCAAACTGTAACACTTCTGCATCCCACAGGGAAGAAAATTTTCAAAAGGAAGAAAAATTCAACATTTGGTTCATGTTTGGAGTGAAGGCTTGGCCTGACTGTTTAAGAGCTTGATTTCTCCTCACTATTATACTCACACACACCCATCCTGAAATTAATAAAGAACTATCTTTAATGTAGTCAAAGTGGCTTCAGATGTGAGCCACTTCCGTGGCCCATTATCAGCATCGTGTTTGTTTTTCCATATTGACCGTGTGTGTAATATAATCCTTGTTTATGATAATTGATTTTCCTTGGACTGCCTTCCTGGGAATAATATGCACACTTTTTAACTCTCTCTTTAAAGATCAAATGGCATTTGGGCCTGGTGATTTGAATCTGAGTTGGTCAGAGCATTTAATACAATAAAAGTGAGCTTAACGGAAAGCAGTTAAACCCTGGATATTTTTCTTATTGCATAGCCTGAAAACCCTTGAATTGAGAGGAAAGTTTGCATCTATTTTCTTGTCGTCTATTTTAAAAGCTGTCAGAGTTGGTTAGTCTCTCTTAAAATTAGTCCTTTGGATCATCTTCTTACTAAAAACAAAATCTGAGCTTTTTTTTTTTTAAAGCGATAGCGGATTAGGGCAAGAAGCTTTGTTTAGCTAAAGCGAGGGATTAGAGGAGATTTGCCCCCATAAAGTTGTGGTTTGATGGTGCTTTTATCCCTGGATGTTGCTAAAGCTGTGTTGCTTCAGGATTAGGAGCATACAAAGAGTCTCCTTGTGCTGTTTCACAGCCAAGAGAAAGACGGGGGGAGAGGGAGAGACAGGGGAACACATGCAACAGAATTGGGAATTCCTTGGTCACACAAATCTAAAGTTTAAACCCCCTGACACAAACTTTGCTGGACACGTTGTGAATGCGAGATGGCCAGACCTGCAGTGGGAACGGTGGATGCTGGAGAGGAGGGGGTGAGGCCGCCTGAGCCGCCACCTCCCAGGATCCTGCCACGGATTCTCCTCCAAAATGAGCAAAATTCAGCTGGGGCTGGCAAGAGAAGAGTGAGGGGAAGGCAAGGCCTCACCAGGGCTTGGGCAGCATTTCTCCTGAGTGAAACTTGGACCATCATCAGCAAACCCTGGTGAAAAGAAGCCACAGAACTGCTCCAGACACGCTGGAGCCCAGCACTGGGAGACGAGGGAATCTCATTTATTCAAACACCAGCCAGATGTGTAAGGGAATGGTGATCCTCAGCCTTCCCACCTTTGGGAGACGCTTAAATCTTAACGTGTGCTCGTGAGATGTCCCCATCATCCAGGCCCAGGTCCTCTGCCATGACTCTGGCAGGAAGCAGAATAAACTGGAAAAGCCCCATATAATGGTATAATGACATCCTTGCAAAAAAGCTGTAAGTAAAATAGAAATAAATCAACACCAGGCACCAAGTGATGATGGCACTTCATTTTTCCCTGCCAACAGGGCTTCCAAGCATTAGAAGACAGACTGTGGGGGATTTTGGCAGGAGACAGAGAACCTCCAAAACCCTAAGGTTTTACACAAATGGGAGATTTACCCCTACCCAAATCAAAATACAAAAGGGGCGTTGCACTTGCCAAACCCTCCTGCATGACAAGATCATTTCAAAAGCAGGGATGAGGAGCAAGAAAAAAATAAACCCCAACCCAAATCCAGCAAAACTCCTGAATGACAGCTTATTTCCATCCTGTGGCAATTGATATATTTCCCCTGCTCTTTCTTTGTTTTGGGGGACATGAGATCATGCCTTGATACCCACAGCACTTGCAGCAAAGCTGTGAGACTACAGATGTAACACCACACTGGGCTGCAGGGTCTAGAGGATCCTCATCCTCCAAACTCCAGTGTGTGTGACCCTGTGCAGCTGTGCCAGAATGAAAAAAAGAAGTATCCTTGCTTAAATGGAGTGAGGGAATCGAGCTCTTCCCTCCAAAACAGGAAATTACATTTTATTAAAAGACTTAATACCCATTAAAAAGAAACCCTAAAAAATTCCTCTTGTCACAAGCAGACTATTATATGTAATTTTTCTGGAAAATTAAGTGACTCTGAAGGTCTTTGACATTATCAAAGGACATTCCAGATGATGAATGTTATAGTCTAAAAACTGTAGGGTTATACACTTGTGTGTGAGTTTGAATGTGGGTACACAAGTATGTGTATCTGTACTTTTTAAAGCAAACACCTTTGCTCCTTTGATACCAAAGGGCTGGTTGAGAAGTTTTGTTAAAACCAAAGGGATGATGAGCAAAAATCTCCTCTGTTTTGCTTTTCCCTTTGGTTTGCCCGAAGAAAAGTCCTGCTCCTGCTGCTGGAAGGGAGAATGGGATGGGAGCAGGAGCCTGGGTGGTCTGGCTGACATCAAAGTGACCACATGGCAGGGTCTTGCTGGACCAGCAGTTTGCAGAGTGGCCAGAGGTGGTGGAATGGGTGGGAAGTGCATCCCAGAGTGGGGGAAAGGTGCTTAGAGAGATGGGTCTCTGCAGGAAAGGTTTTCCTCATCATTCTTGTTGGTGCCTGGCTGCTCCTCCCCGCCTCTCCATGGGGGAATGGCCTTCTCCTTGGCTCACAGGAGGGTAAAAAAAAGCCCAGGCTGATGTGGAGTACAGATGTTCAACTGTTTCTTGCACATCTAAAGTCTCTGTTTTTATCCAAGCAGCCCTCACCTCCATGGATGGAGCAATGTCACTTGTTCCCCTCTCCGAGTCCATCCTCCCAGGCATCGGAGCACATGGACATTTCAGATGAGATTATTTCTTTATTGATTAGATGCTCTATCAGCTGCAAGAGGAGCCACAAACCTGAAGGATAACAAAGCCTTTGTGGCTGGGGAGAAGAGGCAAAAGCCTCTCTCTCTTCTGCAGCAGCCCAGTATCATTTTCCTTTCCTCGTGGGGCACTTGGCAGCTGCAGAGCACTGTGGCTCAGGGACAAACCTCCCTAGACAACAAGCATTTCCTCTCCGACATTTTTGCATCATATGACCTTCAAAACAAATCAGAAGGTAAAATAAACACATAAAAGCAGCCAGGGTATTTGGCCTGACTGAACTCCATCAGGGCTGTGGAGCTGGAGGAATGCATTATCAGTTCTGAGCAATTTTTGATTTTTCCCCAGTGTGGGACTGCAGAAGTGGCCTTATTGAAAGGCCAGAATCTGCTTCTATTTCAACCAGTGACAGGTACATTTATATTAAGTTGATTCCCCCTTGAAATTATCCAAGTTTAAAGAATTATCTGTCTGCAAGGGAAAAAAAAAAAACCAAGAAAGAAAAGAACACCGTGCTCCAGCAGTGGCTGTTCAGGATGATGTTCTGGGTTTGGAAATTACCTATTTAAGTCAATAAATGGGTTAGGAGGCAGAGAAGGAAAGGAAGGTAGAGTTTGGGGTTCTTAATCATAGCTTCGCAGGCTTTAGCTGCTCTCCCACTGTTGAAAAATGTTTCAAAAAGCAAAATAAATGATCTTCTAGTTACTAAAGTATTGATTTTGCCTACATCCAGTAATAAAGAGCAAGTCACCTGTAGGTAAAACTCTTGTAAAATATATTTGATACTATAATAGTCTGGAGATAGAGTTACATGCAGCTGAGAGAGGCAGAGGGATGACAAATCATTTCTAATAAGGTGTTTACCTAACATATTTCATGTCATGTGTCACACAAAACTGAGCAGGGCTCATTTTCCCTTCCCCTCCTCTGTCACCCCCTTGGAGAAACCCACGGAGGTGGGGTGGCACAGGAGATGGCATGGCCTTGGCTGGTGCCTGCAGCCAACACATCCCCAAAACCAGGACCAGAGCAGGGAAATTGGGTTGAAACTCTTCCTCCAGCTGCTCCAACAACCCAACACAAGGGCTGGAACCTCTGGTGCACAAGTGCTGTTGGAGGTGGCCACTGGGCCATGCCCCTGATCCGGGAGAAAAAGTTCCTTTTGCCCAGTCCTCTCATGTCCTTGAAATTTCTGCTGCAGAAAACCCGGCCAGCCTGGCTGTGTGCCTGGGAGATGGATTTTATCCCCCAGGAAACGTATCTGTCATTTTGCTCAGAGGCAGGTAGAAAATAAATGCAGTCATGCATTTGAGCATCCGTTACCGAAGGACCGAACTTAGTGCTAAATGATGTAAATCTAGATAAATATCATCGCTTTTGAATAAATTACTTGGGGTTTATGCCAGCAAAATAGCACTGAACTGTATCCAGCCTCACTGCCAGGACAGGCAGAGCCCGCGCTGGTGTCCAAGAGATCAATGTTTGGGCTTCTTCCTGAAAAGATGGTTAGGGAGATCCAGCTCTAGGTTTGATCTGCTGGTGAGGGACAAACCCTTGGTCCCAAAGGCAAAGCCTTCCTCTGGTTTTGGTGACAAGAAGTTGGGATAACCCAACTCTCAGCGTAAATCGAGCCTGAGTGCACTCTCAGCTCCAACCAAGCTGCAAGAGCAATGTCTCTCCTGAGGATAAGGAGAAGCAGCTCTCTGGGGGATAAACCACAGCAGAGAGTGATGCTGGATTCAGAGCATCCCACGGTGCAGAGCCGGACCTCAGCTAATGGAACAGAAGGCTGACACAACAGTGGCTTAAGGGTTCAGAAACATCAGGGTCAGGAACACCTTCATTGCCCCAAACTTGCTACACGACTCATGCCCACACAGACAGGGGCAACGTGTTATTCCCAGAGAAAGCAACTTCTCTTACGGATTTACCTAGTGCTCTTAAAACCAAAAAAAATCCCCCCAGCTGCTGACAGCTGCCCAAATTATGGGGTGCTGCAAAGGGAAGCCAAGCAGAGACTGACTTGTTATTTAACCACCTTTGCTACTCCTGTGGGGACAGTCTCAAGCTAGAAAATACGATCCCTCCACGCCAAGCCCATGGGGAGGGCCTGAATTTAAGCAACTTTCTGGAGTTTCTTTTCTGCTTGGATAACATTTCCAGCCCTCCAGGAGCTGGAGAACCGGCTCCAGGAGCTGTAGCATCCCTATCACAGCCTTCCTCCACATTCACACGTCTTCCCACGAGTCCCATCTGGGGGTCTGAATAACAAACCAGAGTGCAGTGGCCACGTGGAGAGCTCTTCACCTCTCAAACAAGCAAGGAAAGGCTTTTCTGGCAAGGAAACGCCTGTCAGAGGAGAGGCAGCATCCCACCCTGCATCCCATGAGCGTGGAGAATATTAAAATTCCAGGCAGACTTGAGCCATGAAGGATGACTGTGAAGGTGTGTGGGTGGATATATTCATACCAGGTTTCAGTATGACCATTGTAAAACCCCAAAAGAGTATTTCTCCCTACATTAATCCAGGGGTGAGACAGACATCAAAAAAAAACTCCCACCATGTTGCCCACCCTTCACAAAGTGGTTGGGCAGGTCAGGCTTCCCCAGTTCCTCCTCCTGCAGCAGCAGATGGGCTGAACCTTCAGCCTGTGCTCAAGCCCTCCTGAGCTCTGGGCCTGATTGAAAAGTACCTTGTTTTCAGATGCTTCACTGCCTTTTGTCTGTAAAATACAGAAAAATGTAAAAAAGAAAAACAAATCAGAAAAATACAAAGGGTGAAGGGTCTGCATTGACTTTGAGTTGTCATTCCTGCAGCCTCACTGGGCAGGAAGAACATTTTTCCCAGAAGATCTCCAAACCAAGGAGCTACCAGGTCTTTTTGGCCATGTGGTGGCTGACAGACAGACCTCCCACCCATGCCACGTCCCCCACGTGACCTGGGTGATGTCACCTGCCCCCAGCACTCCATCCTCAAAGAACAAGAGATGTTTCATACCCAAACTACAGCTGCAACACACCACAGCAGCAGGGTCAACTCAGAACAACCCACATTTCTTCCCTGGCTGGATTTTTTTTCCAGGCTATTTAGATATTTGGAGGGTGCCTTCAAATTCCTGATAAAAACCCAAATCTTCTATAAATGGGGTGTTTTTTAAATCACCTCCACTCATTTACATAACATTTTTTTAAGCAAATAATGGCATTTCATTGGCTGTAGACTGATGGATAAAAATTGCACGAGGAAAAGGAGTAGCTTGGGCACTGGATGGCCCCAGACCAGAATAAAGCCACAGATAAAGGGCTCTGAATCCAACCCAGGTGTTAACACAAAGGGAATTTTTGGTGCATCAAGTCAGAAAATAAAATTAATAACATTTTAAATTAAACAGGAACCCTTCTGCCATATTATTGCAAAATTTCAATTTTGCTGGTTCTTTCTAGGCAGCCTGTGAAAAGACAGGAGGAGAGACACCTGTGCCTTTGTGACAGAGCAGAGCAGAAGTGGAGTGTCCCCAAGGGAAGATGGACCCTGAAATCCATTTCTCCCAGGAGGGCAGGGACTCGGCTGAGGGAGACCTCTCCTCCTGACTCTGCCTCTGCTGGGCACATCGCTCCTCTATTTATTTGCCTTTTCTCATCACCTTTCCTGCTTATCTCTTTTGCCCTGGATGCCCTCCTTCATCTGCAGCTCCTGGGCTGGAAAGGGCCCCCTGTTTGGCAGGAGCCTCTGAACACAGCTGGGATTCACTGAATAAATAAATAAGTAGATCTGCCTGTCATAACTATACTTTAAATTCCCTGCACGGGAGAGACTTCCCCTTTACATTCTCTCAGCTAACACTTTTACCAGGAACCACAGGCTGAAAAAATTGATCTTTTTGGCTGTTTTCACCTAATGCTTTTGGTAGATTTGATTCCTTACAGGTATTTTTTGAAAAATAGGCTAAACTAAGGAATGGCTTATTACAGTTACAAACTGCAGTTAATAGCAAAAAAAAAAAAAAAATTCTTGGGCTGCATTTGAGAGAAGGTTGAGACCAGCGAGGGCATACGAGCAGTTAATAGCTCAAAACATAAGTTTGAGTAAATTATTATAGTTATTATCCCAATTAAGAAAAAGAGGAAATGGGAGGAGCAGCTGAGCTTGTTCTCTATTTTGTAATATTCAGCTCACATTCTCCTTGAGGGGCAAAATTATAAACTCACATGCTTCTGCAGTCAAGGTACAAACTTTAGGTCTAGATGGAAGTGCTCTCTAACTCCTGTCACAGGAATGAAGGGCTGGATGAAGAATTGGAGGAAGTGTAAGAAAGCAAGCAGGAAAGAGAAGGTGTTGGGTTCCCTTTAAAGCAGGTACCTAAATCTGAGGATTTTTTTTTTTTAAACCCTCTTTAAGATGAAGGCTCTGCTAATAACATGTCCAGAAGATGGCTCCTGGCAAATTGCTTTGTTATTCTTGTCAAAAAAAAAAGTCCCTTGGAAGCAGTCAATTTTAAACCATATATCAAAATGATTAATTGCCCTTAAATGAGCAGATGTTGAAGTACCCTTGAATGGGGCTAACGCTTTTTGGATTGCAAACATAATGTATTCATGGACTTGGAAAAATATCATTAGGGCTATTAATTAGCTATAAGCACCAAAAGCTTTGGTGACTCCAAGGTGTTCACTTTCTCCTTTTTTTTTCTTCTTCTTCTTTTAAAGACTTAAGGGGGAACAACTGGTTTTTCTGGAATAAGGTTAGCAGGTATTTTTTTTTTAATGCAGTGCAGAAAAACCTTGTCAAGTAGCTCGAATTGGAAAAACTAGTAAGAAATACTGGCTGACCTCTAAATATGGGTAGGAACCAGCCCAAACAGCCAGGACTTAAGGAGGGAGCACTGGTGGGGCAAAGAAAGAGAAAGGAGGGAATAAAAGAAAGAAACCTGGCATCACAGGAGGCTGCTTAGAATATAATTCTGCCCTCAGCCAAAGGAAAATGTGCTAAACCGCAAATATTGCATGAAGGTTTGAGTCAATTTGAGGGGGAAAAGGTGCTTTGTGTCCTCTTAATTTGGGGAGAAAGAAACTTTTATTGCATACTTGACCCCAGAGGAAAAAAAATATAAATTCCTCTTCCCACTAATCTCACTTTCCTCCAAACCTCCAAGAGCAAAAGGAGAAATGTAGCAAGCTGTGGCTTGAGACTTTTTAGTAACAGAAAATCCTTAACTGTGAGCCAACTGTGAGCCTGTTTTGGTCTCTTTTCAAATACTGCATCAAATATATTTTCAATGAATTCATGAAAAAAAAAAAAAGGAGGCAGAGAAGAGAAAAAAAACTTTTTAAATCTGTTTAAGTTTATAAACAAGATTAAAGAAACAATGTCAAGGGTCTTATGGAAATGGTGATAGTGCCCCTTTAAATAAGAGCAAGTGGAGATTTTCTATATCACTGTGCAGTTTAAATCTTTCTTGATGGACCGGACACTAGTCCTCCTTAAATCCTTCAGAAAGCTGCTTTAAGGAAAAAGGCTGCGAGGAATTTCTTCTCGCTTTAATTGCTTAAGAAACGGTTCCCACAATGAGCTGTGGCCTAGATTTGCCTCTCATTTAAGTTCTGATTTTTAAAAGTTCACAAGTTAATCCCCTTTCGGTCTCACACGAATGCGGTTGGCGTCGGGGACAAAGTACTGGACAATGTCTGGAACATTTCAAACCCCCAAAAGATGCCCCATGCCGAAAAAAAAAAAAAAAAAGGGAGAGAGTTGGGGAG
>VWZW01008123.1:1066799-1119117 GCA_013397115.1 Edolisoma coerulescens | reverse complement strand
AAAAAAAAAAAGGAAAAAATCCAAACCACCGCGGAAAAAAAAAAATAATGCAAGCCCCAACTTCCCGCTCGGGGCCTCGTTCCCTACTGACTCCAACTCCCAGCCCGCTCCGGTGCGGGTTTAGGCAGCAGGCGGGGATGCGAGGGTTGTAACCCGGCTCAGGGAATGGTGGGGGACGAGCATCCCTCCGTCAGCCGGGCTCCGCGGGAGGAGAGTGCAACTTTCCCCCCATTTACATAATGATGTTTTAGTAAGCTGCGCAGCCTGGGGAGAGCTGCCGAGGGCAGAAACACCCCCGAGCGGGGCCGGGAGCGGGGGACGATGGCTATGGCCCCGCTGGGGGTGGCTCCGGGACTGGTTTTTCTTTCTGGTGCGGCTGGAAGTTGAGTGCGGAAGGGACGGCAAGGGAGGGCAAGATGCCAGCAGCGCTAGGAAGCCTTTCTAGGACAAATCACACCCCCACATCACCCCGTTGCGAGGTTAGACGGCAAAACAGACGGGGACCCCCCTGCAAGGAGCTGGCAGGCCGGTCTTTGCGGCCCCCCCTCCCCGCTCTCCCTCTTTAAGGGGTGTATAAATCCCGGACCTGCACTGTCAGCCCTTCTTGATAAATTAAGGGCTTCGCAGTCGAAACCTATTTACACCTCCATTATAGGGCTAACCAAATGGGGATCCGCATGCATATTTTTACCGCAAGAGATCTCATACATCTCCGCCAGAGTCGCCCCTCGGGCCATGGGATAACAGATAGGGAAGGGGGGTGGGTTGTGCTCCGCCGCGGCCAGCACTTGAGCGGAAAGAAGTCCGTGTCCCCACTCGGTGCTGGCTGTCCGGGGCACCCGGGACCCGTCCCCCTTGCAGGGGGCAAGGAGAGGGCGAGGGTGACCTCGCCGGAAGCCTTGCGGGGGGACCGGACACACGGGCTCCTCTAGTCCAAAGCAAGGCCCTCGGGGAAGTTTCTCCTCCGATGGAGATGGGGTTTGACTGCGACACTTGCCGTGCCTGTCCCTTTATTTGGGGACAGAAGGGGCAAGAAGCGCCCCGTGCGGAGCCATCCGGTCCCCGCGGTCGGCGGCTTTCCCGGCTGTGCTTTCCATTTATTTCCAGGCGGCGACCTCGGGCGCCTGTGGGGGGGAAGGGGTCAGCGCATCCCGGGATAGGTCCTTGGTGTCCTCGAGGGTCGCCTCGGCGAGGCCGTCAGCAGAAAGGAGGGAGGGGGCAGCATCCCCCGTTTCCCGGTGGGATTCCCGCACCGAGCGCCGCCCGCTCCCTGTCGAAACGAAACGCGGGCGGAGCGAGGTGGCACCGCAGCCCCAGACCCGGGGAGGGCTCGGCCCAACACCCCCGTCCCTGGCTGGGGGCTTTGCGGGGTTATCCCCGCACCCTCCGCTCCAGCCGGCCCCTCTCCGGCTGTGTCCCGCATTCCGGCTCCGCTTTCAGCGCCGGGGAAAAAGAAATGTCCCCGCTCCGCCTCATCCCGTCCCCTCCGGCGGCCCCCTCCAGTTCCACTTGGTTAGCTCAAGTTTTCCATGTAAATGACAGTAATAAATATCTAATCATGTCCCGCAGCTATCGGCGGCTCGCCGAGCAGCCGGCATTAATGAGACATCCAAGGGAAGTGGGGGAAAGGAGAAGGGAAAAAAAAAAAATAAAAAGGAAAGTTTTTCTGCTCTCCCCGAAATGGTTCCTAGAGGCGAGGCCCGGCCGAGGTGACGGGGGGATGCGAGGCGCGGAGCCCCTCTCTCCTCCGGAGCGATCCCAACTGTGGGGTCGCGCTCAGGTTCAAACCCGTCCCCTCTAATTAACCCCCTCCCCAAAATCCCAGCAATTCCCCTCGAGGGAGTGGCGAGTCCGGTCGCATCCCCGGGCTGGGGGCTGCTGTCCCGAAAGCCCCGCGGAGATGCGTGTGCCCATCCCCGCCGTGATTCCCAAACAATTAACGGAGCTGCAATGAGCTTTGAATGCTGATGGTGGGCCGAGGGGGGGAAGGCTGCGGCTGAAATTAAACCATGAGAGTTGGATTTGTTCGCCTAACGCTAAACAAATGGACTGATTGCCTTCTTTCCAAACGCATCAGTCATACTACATTAAGTAGCAGAGAGCTAATTATCCCAATTAGGAGGCTGATTTATAATTAATGGCTTGGACCAAGTGATAATTGGATGTTAATGGATAACAGTTTTGTCTGAAGTAGCCTCCCGCTTCCCCAAAGGCAGGGCTGGAGGGCTTGGGGTTTATTTACCCTCTCTCTCCCTCGCCTGTGCACGGAACACAAAGCAAAAGAGAAGCGAAATCTGCTCTTGGGGTCGGGTGGGACCCTCCTCAGGCTGGGGGAGCCGCTGGCCGCTTCCCAGCTTGCCCGGGGCTCAGCGAGGAGGGCTGCGGGGGTAACCTTCAGCACCCACCTTCCCCAGCTTTTCAAGCAATGTCTGCTACTTCTTTCCTCTCCTCCCCGAGTTTCCAAGCCGTGGACAACTGACTCTGCTGGGTTCCTCATCCACCTATAGGACGTGGGTCGTGTTCTCGATGAAGAGCAAAGGCTGAGCCCCACGGGGTGCCCCAATGCGGGTGAGGCTGTTCCTGTGCCCTGCCTGTCCTAGGGAGAGCAGGATGGGACTCACCCTAAGGATGAGAGGTTTTACACCCTCCCTGGCCCACACTCCCCATGCAGTGGCGGGCAGAGAGTAAATCTGCAGTGTCTCACTGCTCTGTGTTTCTCCTGACCACATCTCAGAACTGGCTCGCTGACTGTTCAGCTTCTCCCTTCCATGTTCGCTTTTCACCCGTGAGTAAGTTGATGCAAGTCAATCCCTCTTCCTTGCTTGCCCCAGCCGGAGAGACTCAGACCTACAACCCTTTGGCTTTTGGATTGTGCTTCTAAGCTCAGTTTTCCCATTCTAACTAAGAACTGCAATGGGCACAAAATTCCTGAAAGGGCAAGAGTGACTTCAACCCCGAGTTACCCCATGACTGATGAGAGGTTGTATTAAATTGCGCCAACATACTCAATGCAAAAATACCCCCAAAATTGTACTGTCAGTACACAGAGAGCCAGTTTAGATGAGCTTTCCAGCTTTTTCTGCTAATTTAGAGATCTTGATGTCTAAATGGGAGATTCTCCTCATGCTCGCACACATGAGCAGGGATCTTGCTGCCGTGTCAGAAGGCACAGCTCTGTTTCACGGAGCTGGTGCAGATGTTGCTTTTCCTCAGTGCCAGTGTCGCTGCCTGCATCGAAGAAACAGAGTCAGAGGAGCTTCCCACAAACCAGAGAGAAGGACAGGCTGGCCAGGCAAGTTTTTCACAATATAGTTGTAGAGGGAGTAACTGCAGTGGGTTTTGTTCCGAGTGTCTTTATCCTTTAAAAGAATGTTTTGCTGAGAAAGGGAAATTGGATGAAAAGAAGCCGGAGCCAACAGTTTCTTTTTCTTCTGTTGTTTTCACAACCAGCACTGACAAAGGTGCTGCAGAGAAGGTCCAGGACCAAGCTCCTCTGATGTAGCTACCTACTGGTTTTACTGGTGATGCTGTGGGTAAACTCCTTAGCTAGAAGGAGTCCATGTTTCCTAAGACTACAGTGGTTTTTCAGGGGCATCACAGAATTTGGCTCTTCAAGTTGACAGTGCTTCTGCTGAGGCACTGGTGAATGTTAATTTGGCTTAAACCCTTTCAAAAGGTTGAGTGCTGGTTTCCACAACTTGTGTCTGAGCAGAACATTTATAGCTACCTTACTTCATCTGGAAAAACCCAGGAGTAGGGAAAATGCTGAAGAACATGGATTCAATAAATTCCAAATTTTCCAATCCTATACAGCTAGTAATGAACTAACCTACTTTGGGGGAATTTCCATCAAAATATGGTGGTTATGAAGAGGGTGGAGAATTCAGAAGTGTAGCCAGGTAGTCAGGAATTAATTCATGGTGCACCAGGGTTAGCCAAACTCTGGGACTTTTCTCACCAGTGTATTTCACTTCAGGAGTTATTGAAATTGATTTTTAATTTTTTTTTTTTTATCCTTTTAACTTCATTAGGTTTTGGATCAGACTTCTTCTGTTTCCTAAAGCAGGTCTGGTGGAATTACAACTCAAGGGAAGGAGTCTCTGAGGGAGGGCTGGGAGCAGGGCTGGGAGCAGCATGGACCAGGAGTTCTCCGAAGGGAGGGAAATGGGTGTTAACATCCAGGAGCTGTGGGTAGCTGGCACAGCTCTCTCAGGACCAAGTGTAGCCTCTGTATGGCCAGAGCAAATACTGGCTTGAGAAATGGTGCTGTAAAACTAAAAGCGTGAGTGCAATGCTGGGAACTCCACCTGGATCTTCCAAAGAAAGAGTAACAGTTGCACTGGGGGAGACGAGCTGATGGATCTCGCCAGGGAGAAATGCTCTTCCCGAGGGAGCTGTGGAAACCTGATGTCTCCAGCCGTGCTGAGCACTGCGTGGAGCGAGCGGGGAGCAGCTCTGCGAGCTCCTGGTGTGTGTTAGCCCGAGGTGGGTAAGCGCGCCTCTGCTGAGGGACTCCACATCTCCCCACAAAACCCAGCAGACGTTTAGCAGCTCTGCCTGCTTCACAGCACAGATCACCTGCTGGTGGCCAAAATACATTGCTTACCTTGGCAGCCGCACTTCATTCGGAGTAGGGATCCAAACGCTTACGGGAAAGGAAGCCTTACATGTGCCCGTGGTGCTCCCCAGCCCCTGGCACTGCTGCCACCAACTCCACTTCGTGGCCCTGTTTTAAGGTGGCACAAGTCTTCCCCCCACCCCAGCCCCTCCTTGTAAAAGCCACTGAGCTCAAGCATATTTTTTAGTGGTAGGATGAAAATTAGTATTATCACTTGTAAAGAAGAAAAATTTAAAACTTCTGGTTTATTCTTTTAAGGTGTTAGAAGTCCCCCACAGTTGCATGGCTTGTGGAGCTGCCTTTTAGGATTTTTTTCCCCCCTTTTTGACCAAGGTAGGATTGTCTGTTATTTTGCCTTGTAGCTGATTAAGTCTGAGCAGGAGCAGTTGCCATCACATGTTTTGTGACTGTTCTGAGTGTTGTAAGAATCATCTGCAGTGGCAGAGGCAGGGTCCAACTGAACTTGCAGTAATGTCCTGAGTTCAGGCTCTCAGCTTCTGTTGCTTCCAAAATTTGCTTGCTCTTTATATCTCTCAAATCACCTTCGAGCAGAATTGCCCCTGGCATCATAACCTCACAGCCTTCCATCGAATCAGCTAAAAGAGCCCCCAGGAAAGTCCTTTTGTGCCAGTGGGGTTGAACTCCAGCAGTGTGGCAGAAACCACTGCATTTCACAAAGATACTCTGCTCTCTTCCTCGTCTGTGTGCCTAACTGCTTCCAGATCAACACCCAGAACTTACAGCTCCAACTTTTTACCTTTTACTTGATCAGTAGTGGTGGTGGTGGGTGGAAAAATCACCCTCCCTGCCTGCCTCATCCCAATGCCTGCCCGTGGAGCCCAGCATCTGGGCTGAGGGTTGCACTGGGAGTGCCCGGAGCAAGCCTGCATTCCCCTCTGCCAGCCTGGCTGCTGGGCTTGCAGCACCTGGGAGCAGCAGGAGTGGGACTGGGAATGTCTTAAACTGCCTCAGCAATTCTTTACAAAGCTTATCTGTGTACTTCTTGCAGTGTTTGATCTCCCTTGTTAGGGCTCAGTGCTAGATTGTCAGATCAGTGTCGTGATTGTGGTGCTCAGGACAGACACAGGTCCTTGTCACTAAAAACGTGTTTTGATACAGAACTGTAGATCCTTGTCTTCTTAATGAGACTAGCATGGGTAAAATCCTCCAGGATATTGCTCCATCTTCCAGGGATGGGAGATTCCTGAACCAGAATCCCCAAGAGGCTGCCTTCAAGACAGTCAGTTTGCTCATGGGACCAATCTGCTATCAAATATGCTGCAGGCAAAAGCTGTTTTGGGGGCAGAGAGCAAGCAGCAAGCCACCCTCATGCTTCCAGCAGCCCTGGAGAAGGGCAGAGTGTGGGGAGTCTGGTTTGGAAAATTCTCTTCACCAGCATTAGGGAAAACAAAATGATGCTTCTCAAGAAAGCCTTTTCCACAGCAGTGAGGCGAAGGGCTGAGCAGGTACTTTGGGGTTTTTTTCACACAGACACCAAAGATAAAGCCTTTAAGCAGCTCGTGAATTCAGTAGTTTGATTGCAGGGTACTTTAAGGTTACTCCAAGTTCTGAATCCAGGGCAGTCCAGAGGCAGAGGTGCTGTAAGGTCTGGAGAGGGGAAGCAGGTGGGCAGCACAGGAACGTGCGAGCCTGGCTGCAGCGGGATGTGACCGCATTTGGTATCCACGGATGTGGAGCGTGCAGCAGCAACGTTGGCAGGGCTGGGCTGTAGGGTTCCATTTCCATTCTGGTGTTAATGAAAGAAATCTTAAATGCGTGAATTTTTTGTTGTTGTTGCTGACTGATCTGGAAGCAGAATGAGATAAGAAACTAGAGTCAAAGTGATCTTCATATCAAGAGCTGTTCTTGTTTACCCAGGTAAATGTTCCACTTCGATATAAATTCCAAGAGTTTTTACAGAGGCTTGAGCGCTGCTCTGAAGGGGAGAAGGGAGGTTTGTCCTGGTTTGATCTGTGAGCACTGATTGTGTCGTGTAAATTACGACGAGCGAGGGATTTAGCACCCCAGGGATGTTTAGTGATGGCCACTCCTGGCTCTACACTGCAAGCTGCTGGGCTCCACGCCCTAAAACTTACCCCTCACTCAAAAGCAGAGACTTTGAGGATGTCTTTATTTTATTTTCTTTATTTTGGACCTAGCAAGCCTGCCCTCTGAAGAATGCCTCTGCAAACAGAGGCATTGGGAAGTCTTTTGCCAGGAAGTGTCTAATCAATCACTCGGTTCTGTTATCTGGGGCTTTTGGGTGAAAAACAATGATTTCACAAAAGCCTTAAGTAAAAATCACAGCAGCTGATGAGAGTTACTCCTGCCAGCCTGGGCCTGTTACCTCAGCCTCTCACAACCTGGTGTCCAGAATCTGTAGAGTCCTGCAACAAAATTTCCTTGTCTCAGCAGGATGCTCTGAGGTTTGTTTTATAAAAATTACGAGCCCTCTCTCATCCTATTATGTTTCCACTATAAATAGATGAGCATTACAAACACAGTTGCTGTGCTCATCATCAGCACAGCCTCAAAGAGGCAATTATTTGACAAGGTCTACCCAAAAAAATGGTGACGCTGTCCCTGACTGGAAGTATTTCCAGATTTCAGCTGCTAGCAATCCTCCTAGTTTTAAGAAACAGATCTCTTTATTTATACCAAGGTCACTGGGAATAGCTGAGCTGCAAGAATTGGTGTAATTGGTCAGGTTTTGCTTTCAGTGGGTTGTGACTTGCTTAACTAGATCCTCTTTAATTAAGATCTCTCTCTGCACTTAGAAATTAACTTTATTTAAATCCAGGGATTTACGCAGGTGTAAAAACATTTCAGGAAGATCAGAAATGGGGAGTCCTGGGGGTGGCTTTTGGGAGCTGTTCTCAATTCCTTTTTTTAGTTATAAGGAAAGTCCTTTGGAAGCCTGTTTTTATGGTGCATGCTGCTCTCGGACTTTGACGTTTGAATGAGGAACTATGATGTGTTGCAGTATTTCAAATTATTTATATATCATGCACTACAAAGGTGAAATTGTTTCCTTAGACATTCAGTAATCTCACATGAGGAACAAAACTGATTTATAACGTGTTGGTTATTATCTTACGTGATTTTGGGCCTTTATGTATCTAAAAGATTTAGGGATATATTAAAAAAAAAAAAGAAAGATTGAAGAAAACCTCTTGCTAGGATCATTTATTCATAACCCCCCCAGGTATGTAATCCATTTAGTACCAAATACATATAAACCCAATGTCTGTCTGTAGAGTGAGCCTGTTTTCCTAGAATGTGAGTTACACAGAGTCAGAGATTTGTTATTTATCTTTCTGATTTGAAGTGTTTCTGAATAAGGAATTAAAGCACAAAATCATAACGCAGAACAGCTCTGGGGGAGGTGAGGGGGGACATTCTGTTGTGATTTTATTTTCAGTGATGTTTATTGCCAGTGGTAATAAGGGGGAAAGGATGTGGCAGCACAAACCTTTTGCTGTTACTCCCTGTCAGTAAAGAACAGTGGGTTCCTGTGCTTTGCATAAACACCAGCAGTGATTTGTAGCACCTTTGCAGGTGCTCAGGCTGAGGACCACAACTTTTCTTTTACCTGACAGGGCTACTCCTGGTTTTTTCTGTCACCTGCAGAACCCTGAACACCGATCAAGTGCCTCAGACTTCTGTTTCATGCTTGGGTTTTTTTTTGTCTGATCCTTTCCTTGTGCTCAAGCTGTGCCTTGCATCAGGGCACACACCCAAGGCTGTGCCGAGCTCTTCCAAACTTTAAATGCATCTGTGGTGAATCTCTTCATAAGCAATGAACTACAGTGTTGAAATTCCCTTCTGAAAGTGACTTTCTGAAGTCCAGATTTGAGGATTTTTTATAGAGCTTATTTCCCCCATAAAGAAGGCCTCACACGCCCTCCCTGCCATCACCAACCCTCCCATTTTGGGGACAGCTTTGATGAAGAAACACCCCACAGTGCCCACCAGTCAAACACAGACTCTGGTATTCTTTTCTTGAAACATCTAGGAATAATTCAGTACTTTTAACTCATAGGTTTTATCACCCCATTCTTCATGATGGCACCTGAGTGTCTTGTTTAGGTCAATGAATTTAGTCTCAGTACTTCTTTGAGTTTGGGATGACTCACTATTTGGAGGGGAAAGAGAAAATGGCCCAAAGCCCCTGCAAAGCTGCATGTCCTACATCCAGCCTCAGCCTCCTCTCACCTGACAGTGTTTGCTGGAGAAGGGCAAATGTCTTGTCCTAGGCATTGTTTTTGCTTCTACTCAGGAAAACTGGCCAGAATAAGCTATTGAAGAAAATTCCTCCATCTCAGTTTAGATTTGGGGAGCAAAACCAGTGTCTTGGTTTAAAGCTCCATTCCTCCAGAGCGGTGCTGGCACAGGGAGCTGCTGTGCATGCCCTAATGCAGGACAGCTCGGGATGAGGACAGACTTGCCAGCAATGACAGGAGCTCTGAGCCAGCACAAGGGACCCTTGAGTTTGCAGGATGCAGGGACAGATCCACTTCTCTGTTAATGAGTTTTGTCAGTTCTGTAATTTTGCTAAAGGCTTTGCGTGTGACTGGCAGGTGAAGCCAGGTACAGATTGATGATGTTTTGGTGAGGGGAGTAAAGTGGTGAAATGAGGACAGAAAATTGCCCTTATTTCAAATTGTTGGGTGCGCTTAATTTAGCTCCAGGCTCCAGGGTGAATTTTGTGACTTTGTTTGGTGGTTTGTTGTTTTGGGCTTTTTTTTCCCTGATAGAAGGGAAAATATGGATGTTTTCTTGCCAGGTACTTTTCAGAAAACTTCAACACCTCATTTTTTAAATTGTTCTCAGATCTATCTCAATTCCACATATACACCAGCCACTAGGAACAGGAGTTTTCACCTGCTGAGGAAATGCGTGGGTCTCTCTTCATATCTTCTGTCAGGACAGAATTACATGCAAAATTATACAAAATTAGTTGCCAGTTAAATAAGGAAACAAAAAGTCTTTTACAAAGCTGAGAATATTAAAACCCAGGGTCAGATCTCCCCTGTATGCCACACTGTTAAGTGATGTGCAATAAATTGCCCCACTCTTGTGCTGTGTGACTTCATGGGAACCTGAGGCTTTCAAGGCCAGTGTTGGGAAGGGATGGATGGGGGAGCCACGCTGGTTGGAGCAGTGCAGCTCTGGGATAAGAGGGCTCCTGTTTCTGGCTGGTAAATGTGCAAATTGTTTTGCATCAGATTGAACAGCAGCAGCTGAATACAGAGCGGTGGGGTCCTTGGATTAGTCTGGGATGGGAAGAATCCTACACTGCCTGGCCTCAGAGCAATGCAGGCATGGAGAAAGCTGGATTTCTCATAGGCAGCAGCAGTTAAAGCTAAGGGGAATCCCCTGTCCTCTCTGTGAGGCTGGCTCCTGGCAGGACACAGCCCCTGCAGCCTGAGAAGTCGCAGGCTTGGGAAGAAAAACAGGCACAGCATCCATGAGTCTTCCATAGTGAAAACATAAGTGAGAGGTGAAAGCCGTGGGAGGGGTTTTGACACTGAGGCAGCAATGCCAGGACTGTAAGGACAGCAGTGGGAACCCCGGCAGGGTCTGGTGCAGGGCATGGTGAGGAGACCTCGCAGACCAGTGCTGAGAAATGTGGGAAGCGGGGAGAGAGCCGGACTTGTGATGCTGGGGGTGGGAGAGTCCCTGCTGCTGCCCGAGGGGCCGTGCAGGAAGGGACCACCTGCCCCAGGAGGTGCCAGCCCAGGCACTGCACGGCAGCATCTGCCCCCTGTGCTGAGCAAACGCTGCAGGACCAGCCCACAGGCTCCTGGCAGGGGCATTCTTGCCTCACCTGCTGTTTTCCTGCACCTTTCCTCAGCATCCATCTCCTTTCTCCGCTGCTCCTAACTCCTCAATGATCTCTGATGCACAAAATCAGGATGAGGCATCCCCTTTCTTCCAGGACAGACCCTGCTACCCTCCCAGCTTATCCACAGCTGCTCAAGCCCATACCCTTCCATAAGGCAGGAGTTCAAACTTTGCTCTCATCCTCCTCCTGGCTGTGGCTGTTCCTGAGGCCCTCCAGCCACGCAGAGACATAAAAGATGCATTTGCAGATTTTGAAAATTAAAACCATCTATACAGCCAGTGGGAAGGGATCAGCTTATTTGGTTGCTTAATGAAATATAAAGATTATTTTAACCAGTGTAAGCACTATTCGACAGCTTGTGAAACACAGCACTGGCTTGATGAATGGCTTTCTCCATTAAAAAAAATTGCTGCATGATGTCTTTTAAATATTTAATTTATTGGGGTTGGAGTGAGCTCGAAGCTGACAGTTAAACAGGAGCTATTTGTGGTCTCAGTTAACTTTGCTTACCCGGCTGAACCGTCTCGCTCAGTAAATTCCCTCATTTTTTATGCTGAATCTGGGATGATGCATTTGCTGCACAAGTGAGTAGGAAGTTCTGCCTGTTGTCCGCACTGCAGCGTAACAGGCAGTAATCACCAAAGCTGTGATGGGCATTGACTCCCACCCTGAGTCCATCCCTATGAAGTCCTTCTCTTTTTTCTTTTGGGGTTTTTTTTTTTTGATGCACTTTCTTCTAGGCCACCCAAAAATGTACACATAAAATCATCTTTTATCAATCAAATACTCTGCAATATTCCTGGAGCAAGTGTTTCAGTGGAAACACTGGGCCCCAGACACGCCACCACTGGCAGTGTCCTTGGAAGACTGTACAGTATGGGAAAATTCCCCTCCTCTCCCTCTTCTTTTTTCCTCTAATGTGCCAGCCTGCTACACAGCCGACGACATGCAAGGGGGATTAGAAAAGAAAAACAGGCGTTTCTGTGAGTTGGGAGTCAAAGACACTTGGCCTCCCACGTATCTTCTGGCAAGGCTGAGCCCCGGTGTGGATTCTCCAGCGTCTGTTAAGGACAGAGGTCTGGCAGCAGCCCAGGGCAGTTAATAGGTTCTGTGTCCTCAAATGGTTTTCACGAAACACGCAGGAACTTAATAAGCTTTGAGACCTCCACCCCGCTGGCCAAAGCTGGTGCAACCAGCCAGCTGGTTCACAAGTGAGCTGGGAGGGGAGGAGGCAGAATGAAGCTGCAAATCTCTGTTTCGCTGCCTGTGTTGGCCAGAAAAGCCAGTCCTGCCCCTGTCTGTGACAGCAAGGCACTGAACAACTTAATTGGGTGGGATGATGCTCTTGGGAAATGAACCACACCGAGGATGGGATGAGGCTGCACCACAGATCAGTCTTTCCCAGGTGATGTGAGATATCCTCTGTGGCCATGTCAGTGGTACATGTCACTGGGACGTGTCCCTTAACACGTGCCACCAGCAGCAAAACTTTGCAGTCCAGGCAAGCAACATCACGGCTGTAATTTCGCTGTGAGCCCCATTGTGAGGGAAATAAATAAGAATGCCAAAATTCTGTTGGCATGTGAAATCCCTCACCTTGAGCAGAGAACCAGCAAACAATTTTGTCATTGCTTAGATCTTCCCTAAGCTCCATTAGAGCAGGGCTATGGCATTCTTGTGTTTCGGTTGGCACCTGAACTGAAAATGTCCATTTTCACATTTTATCTTAGAATAAGGGGGAGTCAGTCCAGAGTGGGTGAACAGGCAGACACAAAGCAGATGAAGTTGGCAACAGAGTGTGTGTCAGAACTTTGTGGTGTAACCACACCTGGACCTGTCACCCTCCATCAGCTCTCAGTGCTGAAATGGTGCAGTGGCAGAGCACGAGGGACTTGGGGAAACAGCAGTGAGGCTGAGTGCTGAATTCCCAAATTAGGGATTTATAGTTACTGCAGCCTCTTTGAGAAGACAATCCCAAAACCAGAGCTCACATTCATGAGGGTCATCCCTGAGCTGGCAGAGTGTTTGACCAAACTCTAGCTGCATGTTTCCTTTCCCCGTTCCTGGGCACCACAATGGAGAAATGCTTGTGAGGGTGAAGCCATGAGATGCCCCAGCACCTACAGTACAAAATCCATCTGCTTTTCCAAGGAACTCCTGCTTGGTCTCTGGCTATTACACAAGATCACTTCATGTTTGTGCTTCTTACATCAAGGTGGAGAGAACAGGAGTTCAGAGCGGGAGGGGCAGTGGGACCAACTGATTTCCCTCTTCACCATGAGTCTGAACCTCCATGGTATAAATAATTTACGGGAAATTATAAAGGTCATTTCTCAGTACAGAAAATACAGCAGATAAGTGTTCTTCCAAGTTTGCACTGTTCATTGTATCAAGTTCCTCCTAAAACCATGGGCATTTCTCCTAAAATCATCACCTCCCTCCAGTGTTCAAGTTGTTTTCTAAGAGGCTGCCTGAGAAGATGTCTGCTTTCCTTAAGTTACTCCAGCTGACCCTCTTTCCCTGAACGTTTGTTCATCGCACTGACTTTCCAGACGGTGACTTGCTGATGTAAACGGTGGTTTAAAAAATTTATTTTGTGGCTAATGTTTCACAACTTCCTTTCTGATGTCTTACAAACTGCAGAAACGACATCCTGGAGGCCCTCAGTCTTTACAACAGGGATGAATGAAGCATTGCTCGGCTTTTGAGATCAATATTAGCTCAGTTTTACAGATGGTCTGTAAGGAAAAAGAGCTTGAAGTTTCATGCAGAGCCCGCACTAGGAAAAAAAAGCCATTAGTTTTCTGAAATAATTTCCTTGCTATTGAGCTATGAAATGCCAGTATTTATTGCAAACCTTATTCCCTCTTTAGCCATAACATTTTTGGTGCTATTATGCTGCAGATTTATTTTCTTTTACACCTCATGCTCTATTTTTTTTTTTCCCTATATCATTTGTGTTTTCTTAGGAAGACCTGTAAGAAAAATGAATAATGAATGGGAACAAATCATAAATGAGTGAGTTCAGATGAGAAACATTATTCGACATTCCATCAACGGGATTACAGAACAGTCCACTGTCAGGAATGACAGAGACAAAATCCCAGCTAGCCCTGGGATAGAGCTAGGACAATGCATTAAAAGTCACTGTAATATGATAAACTGTATTGTGGTATGCAAAAAAATTAATTTCCCTTATTTTGATCAGCGTGAGTGGGATATAGTCAGATTCTGGGCTTTGAGTTTGGAAGCCAGACTGGTGTTGATGGTGTTTAGGCGTACAGGAGATATTTCCATTCCCGTCCCAGAACCCATTGGAGCTGAGAGGTCAGACATGAGCCTTGCATGCAGCGCTTTAATCCTGAGCTCAGCACTTCCGAAGCTCCGCGGAGACTCCAGGACACTGGAGCAGCACGTCCCTAAGCCCGTTTCTGCTGTGGCTGATGTTTTGCAGGTTTATGCCACCATGCAGCACTATGGAGTGAACGGCTACTCCCTGCACGCCATGAACTCGCTGAGCGCCATGTACAACCTCCACCAGCAGGCAGCTCAGCAGGCCCAGCACGCCCCCGACTACCGGCCCTCGGTGCACGCCCTCACCCTGGCAGAGAGACTGGCTGGTAAGGACAACTCATGGCTTTCGCCTTTCCCTGGCACAAAAACCCCACCCAAACAAACAAACAAAAAAAACCACCTCAGCACAAAAACTCCCCTTGTTGCTTTCATTGAGTGAAACTCTTTTGGAGTGTGCCAGAGCCGAGGGCATGGTGTGCTCCCCAGGACTGGCCCCGTGGCCAAGCTCTGCAGGTGACACCTGCCCTCCAGCCTTTGCTGGCACCTTGCTTCAGACTGGCCTCCGATGGCTGGGAAGCCGAGGGGAGAGATGAGATGTGGCCCCACTATATGGGATTGAAAAGAGAGAATAAAAAGACACTGAAATGTGTTTTGACAAGTGAACAGAAGGTAGCAAAGAATTTCATCTTATTGTTAGTAAATAAGAGCAGAATGAACATGATCACAAAGTAAATTTGATTCCCCAGCTCAGGCACCCGGGCCTTGCATTCCCCAACAGCCACCTCCTGCCAGCCCAGGCCATATCTTGCTTCTCCATGTTGTCCCTTCATGCAGCTCTTTTCTACTTCTGTCCTAAAAGCCACTCTCTTTCTGGGAAACGATCTTCATATGGATCTTCTTTGGGTTTCACCTAGACCTATTTCTTCCTGGGGATCCTAGATCTTGCTTTGGGTGACACTTTCCTGCAGATCCTGCTGCCTTCCATAAAAGAGCTTTTTAGCTCAAATCACGTCACATGTGACTTTACTCAGGCAATGTCATTTACACAGCACTGTTGATGGTGGGACAACAGGACAGGAGCTGCTGGTTCAGAGCATCTGAGCTGGTTTTCTGCATTCAGCATGGTTGTAACAGCACTGCATTGATGCTCTCGTTAATAGGAAGTTCCAAGCCCAGACAGTATTTTATGATTTGGTAGAGGTAATTGTTCAAAAATAGTGGATGGAGACCTGAGAATATTCGGTGTGGTAGGGCACATATATCTGCTCTAAATTTCAGCCTGCCACAAAACATCCAGACCTGGCTGAGATCATCAAAGGCTCCTGCAGTGCAAGTGATCAACAGCTGCAACGTCACTGGTTTTGGTCTGGACTTGGATTCAGTGATGTAAAGCAGACCTGACAACCAGGACATGGAAGCTAAAGTAAAAAGTTACCATCTTTGTGATTCTAGAAACCTTCCCAGACTTGAATGATCTTCCCTAACTGTCTGAAAATGTGCATCAGTTCTAAGATAGCTTTCCAGTTGTCTGGTATTAAAGGAAAAAAAAAAAAAAAAGTTGTAGAGTGATTCCTTCCAGCCTAGAGTAGAGGGAAAAAATAATCTGTCCAGAAAACTTCAGTGGCTAAATTTAATAGATAAGGGCTTAAGCCAAAATAAGGATGCAGAAGTTTCAGGAAGGTCCTCCCAGGTGAGCAGTCCACAAAGGCGTGATGATAAAGGTCTTTGACTCTTTGGATCAGTGAGCCACAGCTGGCTGTCAAATCTTCATCAGCAATATTCCCTTATCCAGCTGCTAACTGTGACCTTCTTAGCATGGTTCTCAGTGGCCTGTGGGATCTTTGGGGTGGCACAGGACAGAGCAGGAGTCACTGTCCTCACCAATGAACAACCAAAGTGGAAACAAGGAGACCTGGACTCTTCTGACTCTGCTTCTGGGCTGCAGAGTGATGACAAGAGAGCACTGTCCTGGTCATCCATCCCCTTGTTCCCTGCCCCTTTCAGTGTACAGGTGGTCAGGTGGGAGCAGATGGCCCTGAACTCTGCAATGTACCTTGCAGACCCTGGGTCTCAAGGTGGCCCTTTTCTAGCTGTGAGGATCTCTTGAAAGACGTTTGTGATCTCCTGTATCTTTTAGAGTAGAGCATGGAGGACTTAATGTCTTTGGCCCTAACTAGAGTAAAGCAGAGGAGGATAAAAAAAAAAATAAAAAAGCTATTCTCATATTCTTGACCGTAAGATTCAATTGGTTTCCTGACCTCTTATCTCTAAAATTAATAACCCACCTGGAAGACTTTCCAAATTAAATCCCACAGTCCCCTTGTCTCCTTATCATTGGCAGGGTAGGCATTACACACCTACAAGCTGTTTCCTTTGCAGTTGCCTCACATTCTGTTACTTCTGAATATCTTTCAGTGCAGGTGATAGATCTCATTTGCCTTCCAGGGACAGCCAGAATAAAGCAGCACAAAAGCAAATGACCTTAAGTCAGAAAACAGAGGTTTCTGATTGTAAGTGCAAAGCCTCACCTGCAATTTATATTCTCCTTCTTGCACAAAGCCTGAAAACATAGTTAAAACATTAAAATAATTGCTGGTTGCCTCTCACTGGAGTGGCCAAACTTAATGCATGAGCTGCTGCCTCTGGGGAGCTGGTAGGTCTAACCTCTACTCTAGAAATTTGGGAATATTCCAGCCTGCAGGTAGGGTGTTTAACTAGTGCCCTTTCTCCCATTTTTGTGTACTTGAAACACAAATGTTAGCTTTTTAAAACGTTTTGGGGGCAGCTTCGATTTCATTTCTTGTGCCGGAATATCCCTTCTCCTCGCCTGGCTGCACTGTGAGCTGTGCCTGGATGCATCATGGTCCCTCTGCCTCCAAAGGGCCAGCTTTATCACCAGCATTTGAAGTCCCCAAGGAGCTCCGATACCTCAAACACGAAAGTCTCTTGTATGCAACCAGCACTATATTGTTGAAGACCTTTAGCCTGATCACATCTTTGCCAGGTTGCCAAAACCACGCAGCCCTGGCAATGCCCCAGAAGGGCGCTGCGAGTGCTGACCTAGAATGGAACAGCTGGAAGTTTTGGAAGAGGAATGTTTGAGTGGTGCAAAGCTGATTTGCTACGCTGGTTAGCCAGTGGATCTGAGACCTGGCTGTGTGGTGCTGGGGGTGGCCCCGACAGCAGGTTTTGGTTTATTGCTTGGATTCATGTCACGATGCTCGTGACAAAAGCACAAATAAACAGCAGCCAGAGCCTTCATCGGGCCCCGTGCACTGATAGTGCCAGCTTTTCTCCCTGCTCCGTTGTTTTCTCATATGTTCATTCCTCCCTTCAACTGGAAGTCACATTCCAAACCGAATTAAAAATGATACCAGACACTGCTCTTTCTGCATTTCCTCTTTGAGAGCAAACCTCTTGCCAGACTGTTTCATTCCAGGGCTGTAGCACAGCATGTCCCAACTTGCATAATAAAGGGTGGGTTTTTTTCATTTTCAAGTAACTTATTTTCATTGATTTAAAATCTTTCTACTCCCACTAACTGTTGTGCAATAATAACGCCTCTGGTAAAATAATAAGCCCTCAGAGTTGGCCTCAGATTTTCCCCACTCTGAATTTCTTCTCTGCCCTCAGTTTTCCAAGTTCGGTTTGCAAAGTCTGACCTTGTAAGTAGGTGCTCTGCTCAGAAGAGCTCAGCACATGAGCTCTGGGCTTGCAACCAGTGGGCCTGGACGTGGCCCTGGCTGGAGTTTCCACCCCAGATGCTGGAGAGTGTCCGTGCTCAGCAAAGGATGTGCTTTGGAGCTAAATGCACAAAAGCACATGAGCTTAAATGCTCTCTGAACCGGAGCCCAGAACAGATCTCCAATATCATGCCTTGAAGACTACAGTGAGCTACACACGAGACATTAAAGAAGTACAATGGTGAATGTCCCCACATCGTTTTTATTTGTGTTTCTTAATGAAAGATGCCTATGCCATGGTGGGGTCTGGGCATCTGCATGTCCTGCCCCACAGATGTTGGAGCAGATCGAGTTATTTCAACCAAATTCAGCACTGGAGTCTCAACAGTTTCCACAGCTGTCACAGAAAGAGGTTCTCTCTCTAGAACAGGCTTTTAGAATCATAGAATGGTTTGGGCTGGAAGTGATCTTAACGGTCATCTAGTTTTAACCCCTCTGCTATGATTTTATCTCTTTGGACACCTCAGGTAACCAAGTAAAATCCGTATGTATGTGTTTTATTAGCTCTAAAGCAATGGAAAAAACATTTTGTAGTTTTGTCTGGTGTTAGCAAGTGCTTTATTCGACTGTCAGCATACAAATTCCAATAATTAAATTGGCCACTTTTCTTGTCTTCCAACGGCTGTACATTTCAAGACATCATTTTGGAGGCACGTTATGGATCCCAGCACCGCAAACAAAGGCGAAGTCGCACGGCCTTCACCGCCCAGCAGCTGGAGGCGCTGGAGAAGACCTTCCAGAAGACTCACTACCCAGATGTGGTGATGAGAGAGCGGCTGGCCATGTGCACAAACCTGCCTGAAGCCAGAGTCCAGGTACTGATATTTTGTGGGGTTTGTGAGTGGGGATGTTTAAAAGAACATAGCGGGGTTCCCAGAGAGCTGACAGCTCCCTTGACCTTCCAGGATTCTTCCAGTGGAACCAAAGATTTTGGGGCAGTGAAGTTGTCAAAGGTGGGGGCAGGGAGGATAAAATCATCCGAAGTCACACATCTGCTCAAGAACCTTCTAATCCACGCGCACATTTTTTAAATTTAGGATTGTCTGAAGTGTACACTGGTTTTCATTTGTTCTTTCGCATTTCGTTGGGGGAAATTTTAGAAACAGCAACAGAAGTCTAGTTATTTATTTATTTATTTGCCAGGCTTTTCTGGCTTCCTCAAAAAAGTAGAGACCCAAGTAATTCCAGCTGCTCTTTTCCACCAGTGTCAATATTTGTAACATCTCAGGCCAAGGTTTGGGTTTGCTTTTTGGTTCTGTTCGCTTTTTTTTTTTAGTTTCAACTAGTGAAATGTGCTAGTTCATAACCTGCTGGTGGAGATTTTCTTGTCTTTTAAAAGGCAAATATTCTTCACCACGAAGAGAAAAACTAGTAGAAAAAGATTCATTCTTTTATATAAATATCAAGATATTTTGATCTAAAAAATTGTTTGTTTCGTTATCTAACCAACAAAACAACACGAACAAGATTTGCAAATATATTTCTTCTAGTCCATGATTTAGGTTAAAAAAATAATGGATTCTCTCCTCCTTTCCTAAATGCAGTTCCCAGACAACAGCCTATGCCTGTAATGACTTACTTTGAGTGTGGTCATCATAGTTTTGACACACTTTTAACCAAATGGTTTTAGAAACTTAACAGCCTGTAAGCCAATGTCATGTCATCAGACATTACAGCTGCAAGGCATTCTGTTTGGATGCAGCTGCCTAACCAATTTAGGGGAAAAAAAACTAACAAGCCCCAAAAATCACCAGCAGTGGAGTGTCTTAAAGAATCAACATAGAGGCTGGATATTTTTTAAAGTCTGATTGATATGTTATTTGTAGATGCACTGAAAACAGTAGAGCTCTAAGGTCCAGCAAAGTGGAATAGCCTTTGGGCGCAGTGGGCTTGCAGTACCTCATTACTTGGGGTTCCCCTGAAGCTCCCAGGATGAATGATTCTGAATTTGGCACTAAGCAGGATTCTCACTGTTTTTTTCTCCCTCGCTGTTTGTGGCACTGAAGGTCTGGTTCAAGAACCGGCGAGCCAAATTCCGGAAGAAGCAGCGTAGCCTGCAGAAAGAGCAGCTGCAGAAGCAGAAGGACTGTGAGGGGAGCCACAGTGAGGGAAAGATGGACCCACCTGTGCTGGAGACCCAGGCACCCACCCCGGACACCGAGAAGGTCCAGAGCCTCCCCAGCGAGGTTGGCACAGACCTCAACCTGACCCTGTCGGAGCAGTCAGCCAGCGAGTCGGCACCCGAGGACCAGACCGACAGAGAGGAGGAGTTCAAGAGCACCTTGGATGAGGCCAAAGTGGACAAGAGCCCTGGTGTGGACAGCAAGGCTTTGAACTGCAAGAGAGCGAGCCCAAAAGCAGGTGAGGGGCAGCATCTTGGTGGGGGTTGGTGTCAGGACCTGGCAGGTTGGTGGTCAGGACCCCTTTCTAAGGGGGGTGCCGAGGGTTGGGAATAGTCCCATATTCCCTGTGGAGTGAGTGCTTGCAGATAGGCTGCCCATGCTTGTCCTCTTGTCTCAGCACTGAACAGGCCCCACAGAGGGCAGGATGTCCATTGCTGGAGCACTGAAAGAGCAAAGCCTTCTGCTCTAGTTAGATCTTGCGGAGAATGGTGCCCAGCAGCAGCAGCAGGGAGCTCAGCCCCCTTTCTGCACTCTGAGGTGCCAAGTATGGGAAAGGCACACGTTTATCTCTTGTGAGCTGTCACACGCCCTCACATTTGCCCTCCAATGCAAGAGACAAGCCCGTGCTGCCCGAACCTTCCTGGGGTGTGAATAAGCACCTGCGTGCAGCCTGTAGGAATAACCCCCATCCCCTCTGTCTCCTGCTACAGAGTCCCCTATCAGTGCGACTGTGACGCCTTCATCCAGCAGTGGCCTGGCTCAGACTCACTCCTACTCCTCCTCGCCCCTGAGCCTCTTCCGCCTGCAGGAGCAGTTCCGCCAGCACATGGCAGCCACCAACAACTTGGTCCATTACTCCTCCTTTGAAATGGGGACACCGTCTGCCATGCCCTACTTGGGCATGAACGTCAACATGGCCCCGCTAAGCTCCCTGCACTGTCAGTCCTATTACCAGTCGCTGTCCCACGCTCAGCAGGTTTGGTCCTCCCCCATCCTGCAGGCCTCCAGCTCCCTGCCAAGCCTGAACAGTAAAACCACGAGCATTGAGAACCTGAGGCTCCGGGCGAAGCAGCACGCGGCGTCCCTGGGGCTGGACACCCTCCCCAACTGACTGCCCGTGAGAAGATGCACCAGAGGTTGGCACTACACACGGCGCTCCTTGAATCCCCACGCACCCCCACCTCTTCCTGGAGTAAGGTGCTCCCTTGCAGGGAAAACTTTGCATTTATTAACGTCTCACTAGCACCGCGGTTGCGTCAGACGTTGCTACTGGCCTGGTCGTCACTAAATATTTAATGAGGAAGGGGGAGAGGATCTATGTTTAGACAGATGAACTGTCCTCTGGACTGCTGTGAGTTAAGCCTGTAACATTCAGGAGGAGCCCCCTGTCCTTATCCCCTCGATAAGGTGCCAACTGTGTTATATTCACCTTTTTTTTTGCTTTTGTTGCATTCTTTGGGGAAGAAAGAGTCCTGCTTTGTCTTGTATATAGTTTATAATGTTGACAGCACCCATCACCTGTGTGTTACTGTCAGTGTTACAGAACCGTGACCTCTTTTGCTTTTATTCCCCTTTCCTTTTCAGTTTTAGTAGCTAGTATCAGAGTTACAAATCAGCCATCCTCCCGACCCCAGCTGGTAGCTAGTTGCTCTTCTTGGGTCAGCATCCTAAAGGTGTTCATGAGGAAGAGAAATGATTGTGCACTTCACCACTCCACTTCTCCCTTCTCTGCTGAAGCTAATTTTTTAACAACTGGGAAATGACCTGAAGGTGAATTTCCTGTTTAAGCACTTCCTATAAGGCAAGCATTTTTCATTTTAATAGCACTTGCTCAAAGAGGACAAAATATTGACCAAATGCTGCTGGCTGGGAGAAAAGGAAGGCCAAATTTGCAGGATTATTTTTGATCTATATCATTTACTCTTTGCTCTTTAGTGAAGTGTAAACTTTATTTACAAATTACAGGGTTTTCTTTTTCGAGAGCATTTTGGTCTTACTTTGACAATAGATAATAATAAAAATTTCATATGGACTCCTGGTGTGTTCATACACCATGAATTTTATGGTTCTTTGACAAAAAACTTGATTAAGGCAAGCTGTGTCTAGAAAAACTCTGATCACCAAATTCTATCCTCAAGCCCTCAGTTCAGAAAGTGGTTATCAAGTGAAAATGTAACAAGTGAAAAATGCTGAACTGCCAGAGGCAAAGCAGGTGTAAGCAGGGGCTTTATATTCTCTTTGGAGCTGAGGGGGAATAGATGAACTTGCCAAAAATGCAGGGTTTGCAAGTAACCAAAATTCACCAGCTTCAGAATTATTGCATTGAACAGTTTCAGTCTCATTTCATTGGAATGACCCCTCATTCACCCTTGGGTGGTTTTCCTCATTGAGAAGGAACGATTGTGCCAGTTTAAATCACTTTTTTTTTTCTTTTTTTTTTGCCTAACCAAATAAACATTTTGGACCCACTGCTATTACTCTGAGCACTAGGCAGGGACGATATCCAGATCTAATCTCTAATATCGCCTAGGATCAAAAAATCCAGACTGACTCTGGGGCAGGTGGTCTGTTTGTGTCCCAAGAGTGTCGACTGGGTGTGTCACTAACAGACTGGGCAGAGCTGTGCTATCTCTCTGCAAATAATCATAATTGATTTAACATGAAGTGTAGTCCCATAGCCTCTGGCCCCTCTCACCTCCACCTTGCTTCATACTGGGGCAGCAGCCAGGGATCAAATTACCTCTTTAAACACGGAAGGAAAGAGTGTTTTCAGCTACATTAATGCTTCTTGAAAAAGCGTCTAACTCCTGCAAATAGAGACGTAAGAATAGACAAGTTTGATGGGAAATAGTGTTTTATCCCTCACAAAATTGTAGCAGGAGCAGACCTCCGGATGGGGGCAGCTCATCAACCACACCAGCTTCCAAGGAAAATGAAATGTCTTCCATAAATATTTCTGTTGTGCCAAACACTTCAGTTTGGGGCTTTTCTCTCATGGTTTAGTTTTCCTGACTGTGTCAAATCAGCCCCTGTGACCGGCAGAATTCTCCACTTTGCCAAAACCAAATGTATTTGTAGGAAGCAGATTTTTGCCTGCCGCTTTCAAAAGAGTCTGAATAAATTAAAACCACCAAAGCACATTTACTCTGTCCAAAAAGAAAGTCCCAGCTTTCATTTTTTGCATCCTGTCACCCAAACCAGGGACACCCAAACAAAGCTTTAATTTTCCTCCTCTTTCCTCGAAAGGCTCTATTCACCTATATTTTTTCCGTGCCCTGCTAACCTCTGCACCTTTATAGACCGTGGAATTGCTTAACCAGAGCAGAGCAAACACAAATTTAATTAATGCCCCTTCTGATGTTGTTCCCTGGTGCCAGTGAACAAGTGAGGTAATTGGGTGAGACCAGATCTGCACTTCAGCTCTTTTTTAATTAATAAAAGATGCCCATGACACTGCAGCTCATGGCAGTGGGTGTTTCAGGCAGAGAGCAGAGGGTTGCAGTCACTCTTGTACCATCCCATGTAAGACAGGCATCTCTTCTCTGCCCATGGGGCTGGACAGGGAGGCATCAGCCCACATCAGGGCAGGTACAGCCTTTCCATGGTTCACGATGGATACCACAGCACCTGCCACAGGAAGGTCAGAACACGTGGAGTTATGGCCTGCTCCTGCAAGGTGAGGACAGGGAGCACAGGAGATAAGCTCGCTTGATCCAGCACTAGATTTGCCATGATCCTCTGGAGGGACACGAGACCTTCCCCACTGAGCCAAGGAGGGAGACTCTTCCCTGTGCCTCGGCGCAAAAATTCATTTTAACATTCACAGCCTTCACACGTCTCGACCGGCCCTGGAGCCTGACCCTCTTCATCCCCCTGTTATTGCTGATCTCCTTCCTCACAGAGGCTTGGAGCTGCTGCCGGGAACTTCCCCTCTGGAGCATCTCTCACACCGTTAAAAGCCAACATTGGGATGAGGCCAGCTCAGGAAGCAAATTGGGAGGGGAGACATTCAGATCTCCATCAGTCCGTAGGGGCGTCTGTTCAGTGCCATCCCCATCTGCCTCTGAGAGGAGCAGCAGCTGACTGAGGTGCAGCTGGTCCTGGACCAGGGAGTGCGAATAATTCCCACCCGCAGATAAGTTCTCCCATTCTGAATCAGGATGAAAATATCTAAAATTTTTAATAAACCAGAAAAAAAAAAAAAAAAAAAGGAGATTGCCTTAAATACAGGTGAGCCCCTGAAATATTTTATGCAGAGTTTGGGGTTTACCATTTTACAGTCAAAGTGTTTGAGTTTGAGTTTAAAGTGAGTGAGCTGACATGAAAAGCCAAAATTGATCTGGAAATGCAAAAATGCAAGAATTTACACTCGCAGCTTGCAAGAGTTTAATAGTTAATTATCTGTCAAAACTGACTCTTTCCTGCATATTGTTGCAAGGTCTCTGAGCTCTTGGGCCATTTCTGACCAAAAGAACATTATGAAAAAACATAGGGAGAAACTCCCCATTCAATTTAATCCTGTGTATGTATTAGGAAGACTGAAGGGATGGATTCTGCATCATTCCTCTTTGAACTTTGCAGAGCTGGATGTTCCTCCAGGTGGGAAGAAGCCCTGCGAATGTCCCAGTTTGTGATGTGAGGTCTGCTTGTCCCCTCTCCCTCCACCAGCCCCAGCTATTTAGGAAAATGAAGTCACTGATGAGTCTCAGAATCAAAACAGATTGAGGTTCCCCTCCCCTCACTGTCAGACAGAGGTCTGACACTTCTTAACAAACATTTTAGTTGGATATAACGCAGCTTCTTCCGTCACAGGCATAAACTGCTTGGAGTGTAACACAGAGCTCCTACCTCACCAGACAGATGAACCATTACAGGGGAGAAAAAGAGCTACCCATCCTCTCTGGATGCTGTGCCAGGGCAGGGCATTCCTGGGACAGCTTCATCCCTGGGGAGGTTAAATGTGAAAAGGGAAGCAACATGTTGTTGCTTTGTGTTTTGTGATGCAGATGATCAAATTGATTTTTTTTAATATATGGAAGGAATGCCAAACAAATGCACAGCATGGCACAGAGGCTGGGAAAAGAATATACCCAATCCTTTAAAAACAGTGACAGAAACTCTGGAAAAAGTCTCCCTAGTTCCTATTTGGAAGCAGGTTATAGATCTGGAGATTTCCTCTGCCCATCTTTTCCCCTTCCTATGGCTTTGTTTACTTTGCCTCTGCTTGGTGAACCAGCTACAGCTCCAAACCCTCCTTAGCGAATTTATAAAGGTTTTATACATGGTCCTTGCAGGATCAAGGCCCAGGAGAAAACCAGTCACACTATTCGTGGGAAAAGTTTGCAGTCAAATTTCTTCTACTACACTGCAAGAGATGTCTAATAAGTATTAATTAAAAAAAAAATAAGGAGATATTTAAACAGTGCAGGAGAAATGCTAAATGAGAAAATATCCAGTAATGATGTTGGGAGGCTGAAACGAAACACCTTTTTTCCCTATTCTTTTGTCTCTTTTATTTTTTTGGCTAAGAAGGGGAAATGTCCTTGATGGTGAATATGTGAATAGAGATTTTTTTTCCTGTATTTCCTCCACAAAAAATCATCATTTGCTGTGTAGAAAACACAAAAAATGCTGCCAAATATGAAAATAACCATCAGCAAGCAGATCCCTCCACATCTCCTTTCTCATTTAGGTATTTCACCATGTGAAGAGTTTTAATGAGGTCTAGGTATGTGTTGCCGCTGCAGCCAGCCAAGGAGATGCTCATCTTTGCTGAAAAAACATCAAAGTGGGTGGACACTGAGGAGGAAATTGTAGTTATTTCTGTCCCTGTGTTCCACGTTCCTGTACTTCCATTGACATGACAATTTTGAGCAACATCAAGACATTTTTGAAGAGTTCATACGTAAAGGATTAAAGAAACCTCTCCAGAAAAGGAATGCAAATTAAAATCCACCATATTCTATTAGTTTAATTACAGTAGCTATGAAACATAATTCAATTAAGCTTGACAAAAGTCAATTACAGAATGTTCCTGCTGGTTTTTACAAGCTGTGTTGATTTTTCTTTTCCTCCCTTCTTAGCCCTCCATGTGCCCCTTGCTGGCTTTTTATGATCTGTTCTAGAGCAGCGTAATACATCTCCTGGGTTTTTTTTTCTTTTGAGTGGAAAAAAGCTATTTCTCAGCATAGGTCTGCTCTCATCCATAGTGGAAGGATAAGAAGAGGTTGGTGCAATAAACAACAAAAAGAAAAACCCCCAAAAATTTCAGCAATGCAAGATCAAACAAACAAAAAAATCCCCTGCTCTGCCGTGCGGCTGCGACTTTCCCACCGTGTTACACAACAATGATTAAGGTTCCCTGTTTTCCACAGGCTTTGCAGATGCTGTTTGCCTCCCAGCTGCCCAGGCAGCAGCATCCACACTGTCCCTGCCTTTCCTGGGCTCCTGGGGAGGAGATGCACAAGCTGAGGTGCCTCCTCTGCAGGCGGGTGTCTTCCCTTAAGGCAGGCTCCTGTTAATGCCAACGCCGAGCTCGGCCCCAGCACCTTGTGCAGAGGTCAGGATGTGTCCCAGGCCTTGCTGGCTTCAGAGGAACCTGCTGGGGTTTGTGGAGTGAGACCCAGACACCGCACAAATCATCACTGCTGTGATGCCAGAGTGGAATTATTGCACCAGCTTCAGTGGAGCAATGCCACGGCCGAGGACAGCACTTAACCCCCACCTTCATCTGTAAAGAATACACAGTTTTTCATATACTAACAACAACAACAAAAAAGCAATTATATTTTTAATAGTCTGCGTTCCAGGCTGGAAGTCCTCTTCAAAATCTCTTTCAGACACACATTAAACCCACAGCAAGTTAAATGGTGCAGCTGGTGCCCTGTGAATGGCCAAAGCCTCTTCTAACTGCTCTGGCAATTGAGTGGGGCCATCTCATAAGGCAGAACTTCAGATGTGTCTGTGCGATGGAAAATAACTTTTTGGTTTATTTTCTCATGCCAGGAGGCAATCAATTTATTCTTTTTTTTTTCCCCAGGTTCTGACCCAAGGTGTACAGTTAGCTCCAAAGTGTATCCGTGTTTGTATGTCAAACCCATCTTGCAAAGGAACAAAGGCTTTTAAATTGCAAAAAGGAAATCAAAGTAATATACTGTACAGATCGCTGTAAAATTGAGCTGTAGTGTAAGACCTTGTGCTTTAGAATTCACTATTGAGGAACTCAAATGTGTATCATATTTATTTATTCTGGTAGGTAAGAGAAGAGGAAGAAGAAGAAGAAGAAAAAAAAGAGTTTATATTCCTTTCTGAAAAGCTGCAGCATGATGCTATGTACCGATTGTGCCAGTCCTGCTTTCTGTAAAATTATTGCCTGTTTTCATACTCCGCTAATAAAAAGGAAAAAAATCAAGGAAAATGCATTTTGCCAATCATTCATTAACCACTGCCTGAGGCTGCACAAAAAGGTGCTGAACAACAGCTTCTTGCTGTTGGGGTCAACATCTCCAGCTGGGGTGGCAGGTGAAAAGTCCCTCTTGGCCACAAGACACCAAAGTAGTGGCTGCAGCATCTCTTGTCACCTTCCTGCACAACCCAGGAAAAAATTCCTGCCTGATGAGGTGATGATAGGAAAGACCTGACCAGAGCACATCTCTAAAGGCAGTGGTGCAGGATAAGTTTGACCACTCTCAAACAGTTGTGGTTTCTATGTGATTTTGAGGATGTTTCTGTGCTTTTGGTGGAAGATCTGTCCCCTTTTCTACACCTAGCTATGGTGAGCTGTGCTCCAGGAGATGGCAGAGAAGCTTCTACGAGCTTGTTCCTCTACCTCCTGTTCCTTCAGGGTTAGCTTGAACCTCAAAGGTGAAACTAGTCCTCGGGCCAGAAGTTGGCAGTGATTTCATGGTCTTTTCATCTTGGCTACAGGCCCAATTTGATGCCTGATGAAGCTGATGGGAAAAAAAATATTTTTCTGAGTTTATCAATATTTTCCTGAAGTCATCTGATAATGAAGCTCTTTAAAAAAAAAATCAAATTATTCAATTTCACAATGTCATCCCACATTAATATGATTCCCTAATTTCTTTTCCCAACTGTAGAAACACTGTAGAGAAAAACACATAGAAATAAAAAGGGGAAAGTAATCTGGAAGGAAATGCAAGTGCATTTGTAACAATGATTAATAACTTTTCCGACATTCTCCAGCAAACTGACGTTTTCTTAAACCAGGCAGAGAACCAGAACAGTGGGAATGTGGGCAGAGACTGGGAACACCCCTGCCTGCAAAAATTTTAGTGCTAATAGTTTTGACCCAGTTCCATCAGTGCCTTTGAAGACTGTTTGATCACATGCACCCAAAATATCAGCCAGCCACAACTGTCCTACACTGCAGCCATTGCTATTTTTTTTTTCCACAATAAGGGAAATATTAATCATTAGATCTCCTTTTTTCACTGCAGTTACAGGTCTGCTTTGGATATTAAAAACCCTGTGGGTAAGGAGTGCCTGTGACCATCAAGGACACCAAATAACTCAGTAAATTCCTTCCTTCACAAAGAGGGAAATAAATGGATTAACTATGATCACGTCCTTGCATGTGGTTATCTTCAATAAATAACTCATTTTTTCCCCTCACACAAGGTTGAGGAGGTAAAGGCAACCACCAGCTAAAGCTGGAACCCAAACTTGCAGGAAGTTTAAGGTGGTGCTTTGGCCTTGAAGACCATGTCCTAAAGTTATCAGGAGGTTTGTTCCAGAAAAATACAATGTGAGGGGAAAAATAAGATTTGAAAGAGCTCCAGAGCTCAGTATTAACTGCACATGTGGCATTTTGATCCATTTCCATAAGGCATAACATAATATTTGCTAAAGAAGGAGGAGGAGGAAGGGGAAAAAAAAGACCACAGTTAATATTCTCCTTCGGATTCCCCATTTGCTGATTACTCTGCAAGCTGTGTAATTGGGTGTCTCTGGCAATGTGATGAAATGTGCCACAAACATCAAAAAACGGTGCTATATTAAATCTGCTTTTCATAATCTCTTCTCATTTCCCAGACCTGAGACATTTTATTCAATTTTTCCTGACTAAGTTGATATGTAAAGCCATATAAACATATCAATGCAAATAAATACATATATATTTTTCAAATGCTCATCGAAATGCACTCATTACAAAGATTTGCATCAAGGTTCTCTCACATGACTGGTAGCCAAAGAGACCAATTTTTTTTAACATTGCATTATTTTTAAGAATAGTTCACAAAGGTGCAGGCTACTTCTTTGTATTTCATTAACAAACCAAACTCTCTCTATCATGTTTCAGCCTTATCTTACCTGATTAGAAAATCATTTCCCTATTTGCATTAAGGGCAAAAATCTATGCAAAGTCACCATAATGTTATTCAAGCCCCAGAACAGCAGTGAAGATCCTATTATACACTAGGGCTGCCTCTGTTTTCAGGAGCTGCAAGTCCAGCAGGGACCATGCTGGTGTTTTATTTTAACCTGCTGCAAGGCACACGACAGAAAAACCCATCTATTAATAATGCCTAAGTGACTTAAATACCTGCAGCTTTTGTCTGTATGTCTCTTGGGGCTTTTGCTTGTGTTTTACCTGGTGTCTCCACAATTTGCAGCCCCTTTTTGGATGAAAGCTGGCTTTGAGCTCAGCCCTGGCAAATTCTTCAGTGCCGACCCTCCAGTCTCTGCCAGCACCAGGTATGGTCAGAGCAGCACCCCCAGGTGAGGAAGAAGGGTGATGGGGATGGGGATGGTGAATCCCAGCCTCTCCACTGTCAGACTGCAGCCTGGTCTTTGCCTTTTGCAGCTGATGGAGGAGAACATTTCCATTCCCATGGTGGGGGGAGAGTGTCCCGCTGCCGAAATGGTAGGATTGCATCTCGCCTGCACCAGGCTCACCAGATTAGACACAGAGCCTGGCAGGTGTTTAACTCTCTGACCTCCATAAAAATCAGCAGATGTCAGGGAAACAGTTTTCTCCAAGCCCTGATTTACCCCGGACTCATCCAGGTGGCTCAGCCAAGCCCAGTTAGTCCCAGCCTCACATCCATGTTGCCAGAATAGGAGCAGGGTGACCCTATTGGCCCCTTGCAGCCCTAATCCTGCTCCTCTTTCACAAACCTGCACCCCAAGCTGTTTTCCTGCTGGGAGCAGGGCAGTGCTGGGACAAGCCAAGTCCATTTCTCAACTGTGCTTTTCCTGGAAGCCACCAGAGCAGAGACCATGCTTACAGACCTTTGAGCTTCCAGCAGCATCCACTCTGCGTGGTTTTCCAAATCACCTTCCCAAAAAGTGCTGAGCAGGGAATGCAGTGGCCTGAAGCAAAGTCAGTTTGCTCACACACAGATGCAAAGAGCAGAGTACGGGTTTCCTCCAGCTTGGCTTTCTCTCCAGCACGTTCTCTCTCCATCAGTAAGGTGAAATATCAGTGGTGGACTGCACCATGTCCACATGGAAACACACGGGCAAAATGATGGATGGGAGTGTGAGGTTATTTCAGCAGAACACCCCACCATCAGGAAGCTCAGCTGAGGCACCTGCTATTCCCAGGCTGACTTTTTATCTATCATTTTTGCACAGTAAGGTTTACACCATCCCTTATTTCAAAGGCAGCTGCAAGCAGTTTCATCTGACATGCAATATTTGTGCTAATTTTCCCATTATTTCTTTCTTACAGAGTCAATGAATAGGTCAAGGCTCTGTGAGTCAGGCCAAGTGTCCATTTTGGTGGTTTGGTGGCCGTGGACAGGAGACCATCTCTCCAATGACACCACGAAAAGAAGTAGAGAAACACAAAGCAGTTCCAAAGCCACCTTAAAATCTCCATTCTGGTCTCCACAGCTGCCCTGGGAAATGTGAAGAAAACTGAAATACACTGTGTTTCCCTGGAAAAACCTTTGCTGATGGATTTTCATGTGCACAGTCTCATTCTTTAGTTAAAAAATGAACTTTCCTATAACAAGATAAATCGCTCGCCTGGTGGAAGCAGCTCAGCTCCCTTCAGCTTGGCCTTGTTGGAGGCAAAAAAAATACTCAGAAGTTATTTGTCAGCTTCAGTTTTGCTTCGTGTCACCAAAAAAAAAAATCTCGTCTGATACCTCATGTAGTCCAGTCCTCTCTTCCCCAAGGAGAGCTGGGAGCTGTTCAGTAAAACCTTCTTGGGATTGCCCTGTGGAGACCACCAGAGGTGAAACTCTTCCCCCAAGAGATTATCTGCTGTAGGGGGACCCACATGTGGAATTAAGGACATATTTATTGCTGCGTCAAGAGAAAAGAGAAGCATCACATCTTCCTGAGCACCAGCCCTGCTTCACCCCAGCCCTCCCACCCCAGGAACCGTATTTGCCTCACCTACCCATAACAGGCACCTCAAAGGAGAAAGAAAAAAAAAAAGGCCTCTGATCCACTCTGAAACGTGAGATACCTCTCAAGCCCTCAATAACATCTTAATTTCCTCTCCTCGCTCTCTGTGCTGGAGATGATTACACAGGCAGGAANTACAGAGTCAATGAATAGGTCAAGGCTCTGTGAGTCAGGCCAAGTGTCCATTTTGGTGGTTTGGTGGCCGTGGACAGGAGACCATCTCTCCAATGACACCACGAAAAGAAGTAGAGAAACACAAAGCAGTTCCAAAGCCACCTTAAAATCTCCATTCTGGTCTCCACAGCTGCCCTGGGAAATGTGAAGAAAACTGAAATACACTGTGTTTCCCTGGAAAAACCTTTGCTGATGGATTTTCATGTGCACAGTCTCATTCTTTAGTTAAAAAATGAACTTTCCTATAACAAGATAAATCGCTCGCCTGGTGGAAGCAGCTCAGCTCCCTTCAGCTTGGCCTTGTTGGAGGCAAAAAAAAATACTCAGAAGTTATTTGTCAGCTTCAGTTTTGCTTCGTGTCACCAAAAAAAAAAATCTCGTCTGATACCTCATGTAGTCCAGTCCTCTCTTCCCCAAGGAGAGCTGGGAGCTGTTCAGTAAAACCTTCTTGGGATTGCCCTGTGGAGACCACCAGAGGTGAAACTCTTCCCCCAAGAGATTATCTGCTGTAGGGGGACCCACATGTGGAATTAAGGACATATTTATTGCTGCGTCAAGAGAAAAGAGAAGCATCACATCTTCCTGAGCACCAGCCCTGCTTCACCCCAGCCCTCCCACCCCAGGAACCGTATTTGCCTCACCTACCCATAACAGGCACCTCAAAGGAGAAAGAAAAATAAAAAGGCCGCTGATCCACTCTGAAACGTGAGATACCTCTCAAGCCCTCAATAACATCTTAATTTCCTCTCCTCGCTCTCTGTGCTGGAGATGATTACACAGGCAGGAATGTTTCTGAAGACAAAAAAAAAATTACATTAGTGGGGAACAATAGAGGGGAGACCTGGTGGAGCAGAAGCGAATTAGTTTTGCCTTCAGAGACACCCACGGAGAAAAGAAAGGTGTCTGAGTTACCTCCAAGTAATTCCTCTGCACACAGAGCTCCTCTAAACAGCTTAACCAAAGAGAGACTAGAGATGTGCTTTTGATTTCAGCCCCATTTCCCAATTTTGTTTGTTTGCTTTGCTTCCACCTGCGTTTTTAAGTCCCTGCACCTCCCAGGACGTTTGCAGGGCTGTTACCTACAGGAATGTGTCGTGTCTCCATCAGGTCTCAGCACAGGAGTCGGGGGTGGGAGGGGGCTTCACCTCTGCCCGTGTTCCTGCAGCTTTCAGTGAGAACAATTGCATTTTCCAAATAAAATTTAAGGACAAATTGGCCTGGGGTATCCAAAAACAGCAGGGAGGGCTGCAGGGTAAGCAAGGGAAAACAGGAAAGCAAGGAAAGGAGAAGAGCCAGAGCCTTTCACACAGGGAATCTGGAAGGGCTGAAATCCCAAATAGTTAGAATTTTATCTAAATGCCTTTTAGGTCCAAACACATTATCACATATTTTTCCCCATTTCACTTCATTTTTAACTTAAAAAAAAATCCCAAATGCTTCTTTTTAGCACTAGGTAGAGTGTTGCTAGTGGACCAATATTTTTGGTTTAATTTCCCAACAATACCTGCAAAAATCTCTGAAAAAAAAAAACAAAAAAAAAACCCCAAAACAAAAACCACAGCCTAACAACTTGCTTTTCATTTATCTTTACTTGAAAAAAATGCTGAGGTTAAGCCCTCAAAGCCTGAATCGGGACCTCAGCCTAGGCCTTCCAGTTGGCCTTTAAAACACCGCTTTTTTGGCACATTTCTGGGGGCACGAGGGGCTCCTACCTCTGAACTTTCAGACTGTCAGGCCAAACAAAAGTGAGCACTGCTCTCTTTTTCTTGAGGGTGAAGTGGAACACACAGCAGTCAGGATCCATTGAACACTGAAACATTGTGCATTGAAAAATTCCTGTGCTGTCACGCTTAACGAATAAATTATCGAGCTGTGTAAACAGGGCCAGGGATGCTCTTTATTTATTTATTTGTTTGTTTAAAAGGGGAGGAAATAAAAAGTAGCTTGTCCATAGGTTGCTTGCAAAATGCAAGTGTCAAGCGGTGAGGGGAGGAAAAATCAACAACAAAGGAGCTTAAAGACAAAATATTAAGAACCCCAAATTGGGTGAAAATTGCTTTCTGACAGATATCACCTATTGCAAATGAGACAGAAATACAAGTAATCTTGTAAAATGAAAGCCAAGGACAGACTTGTACCTGCCTTAGATGAATAAGTATCCCATTATCGTGAAGAATGAGGGCCCCAGGCTGTGATTATGCCACTATTGTATTCTAAACAGCGTGGTTTGTCAAATGGAATAAATCCTAGCAAAATCAAATTAAAAAAAAAAGGGATCCAATTTGAGGGCCAGCACACGATTTATTATTTTGTTTAATGTGGCCCTCTCGATGTTACTGATTATTGGGCAAAAAGCGCCGTGTTTAAGCATGTGTTTAGAGTCTCCTGTCCCCCTCGCAGGCTCCCAGGTGTCCCCCTGAACGTCACCCAGTACTGGCCAGCTGTTTGCTGCTGCTGATTGCCACCACCCAGCTCAACAGCCTTAGAATGGCTCGAGATGGCCATGGCCCAGGCCAGCATGGTGGGGAAAGAAACTCAGGATTTGGGTTTCTGCTTGGGTGAGTCTCGTGGTGACAGGGAGGGAGGGGGTGAAGGGCACTTTGTGCCATGCTGGCAGTGGCAAAACAAGCAGGAGCTAAAGGCAGACAGTTGCATCAAAAATTTATGAGGTAAAAGGAAATTTCCCACTGATCTTCTTGTCCTTTGTGGATTTGGGATAACAGTCCATCTCCCAGTGTATCTTGAAAAGGTTTCTCCTCTTCCAAAAGTGCCATTTCCTGTTTTATGATGTCTCAAGCTTGATTTTTAAAAAAGGAAGGTGTTAAAGAGGACCAAACAGCATAAATAGGTTACGAGGTGTTCGGTGAAATACTTGATGTTGCATTACCTGCTGGAGTCACAGGGTGGGACTGGACATGAACCTGCCTCTGCACAGGGTGGAGGCATTGCTGTAAAACTCAGATTATGAGTATTAAGGAGCCAGAGCTAAAATCACACAATCGTTTATGTTGGAAAAGGCCTCTAGGATCATTTGGACCAACCATTAACCGAACACTGTCAATTCCAGCCCTGCTTTGCTTTCAGCTGACTTCCAAAAGTTGGAAAAAGTTTCCAAAAGTTGGAAAATTCCTTGGGAAGCTGACCCTGACATCTCCCAGTTGCACTCAGAAGTGGATGTTCAGGAGAAGCTGGTACAATCACAGGCAAATGCAACCAGGAGGGAAGCTCTTGGAAATATTTCTGGGCAGCAGTTTGCTGAGGAAGGAGCGTTGCTACACCCTGGCTCATCTCAGGGAGTTACTGCAACTTCTTGACTTCTCTTTGGTTTCCTCAGCTGTGAGAGGAAGGTAATAACACTGCCTTTAACTGGCATAATCTATTCCCTGTGTATAAACCCTCGAGTTACATAAAAAGCACTGAGCCAGGAGCAGAATGGGAGATGGAACATGTGAGTGATACCTGTGGACACGGACCTCAGAGCACCTTTTGCCCAAACAGCCCTTGTGATGATCCCTCCCCCTCCCACAAACCCTGTCCCGTGAGTTCTCCAGGAATGAGCAGTGGTTGTTCATATCCTGGTACTTTAAAGGACCAAGGGTTTTTGGAAATGAAAGTTTTAAGTGCAAAAATGCAGCAGTTTGTAAGGTCCTCAGGGCAGGAGCTCTTAGGGCTTGAAAGTGGATTGGCCTCACACAACAAGGGCTGATTCTAGAAATGAGTGAGCTGATAAAGTCTAGGAATAATAGCAAGAAATGATGGATTTAAAGAGTCAAAACTAAAGCGGGTATATTTTATTTAGGCAAAGTTACAATTGAAATCAATAAGAACTACTGAATGCTGCCTTGTAATTTGACTTGAAAGCATTATTTGTTAAGGACTATGAAAAACAGAGGAATTTCAAAAGTCCAATTAATTTTACATCATTTTGTGTGGGCTATTTAACTTTCCTGAACCTCATTGCTTCTGGACATGTGAATGTCACTCAGTCTCTGTTTCTCTCAAGTTTCATAGTACTGCCAGCCACAAGCATAAAGAAAGTTACTCTCGAGTTTCTAAAATAATTAATGAAATTTTGTCATGTAGATAAAGGACAGCTTGACTTCTGTAGTCGACTGTCAAATTTCTGTAAACCACGAGGGAAAAACTCATTTAAAAGCAGAGGTGTTTCCATATTCACAGGTCTCCAGGAGCTGGATTTTAACCCCTTGGGCTTTCTCCCCCTCACTCCCCAAACAGTCCAAATTCTGGGCAGAGAGTTCCTCTTGCTGGATTTCTACAGCTTCTGCAAAGTTCCTGTTCATCAGCAGGTCTCTTGACAAAGTTTTCCTGGTGCTTTTAATCAGGCAAGGGCTCTAGAAGAGCACGAACCCTCATTATAGGATAGCTACAGGTAGTCATGGTCCAGCAAGTTAAAAAGACTCCTTTCCCCAGCTATTTTGAGCAGCCCAGAAATGACATTACCTGCAGGACTTCCTTTTCCAACACAAACCAGAAACGATGGCAAGGCTTCTGTTTGCTTTGTGCAGAACAAGTGAAAAACATTCCACACCCACAGAGTCAAACGAAACCCAGATTTTCCTAAATGAGTCTGAATATTTTACCAGAAACGCTTCTTTTCTACTGAAACATATGGATCTGAGAGGGCTCACATGGGTCCAGCCATCATGTTTCAGGTTGGGAAAGGTGAGGACACTGGCCCCTTCAAAATCTTCTCTATCACAAGGTCCTAACTTGCAAAAAGACAAAAGCATCTCCCAGGTGGAAACATCAAAAGCCTGCATGTCCTTAGCCTTCTGAAATGAGCACACAGGGGAATTTAATCCAACTTGATTCCATTCCCCAGGAAAGCTCAGTGTGTTTGTGTTTTTTGTTTTACATGAAAGTAGCTTCAAAACTTTCCAAATTTTTTTCTCTTTCGCAACTATTTTTGCCTCTTGATTTTCAAAACACGCTTTGAGTTTTCAAAATACACTTTCTGGTTTTCCCCCCCCCCCTTATTTCAAAATTCTTCTGCTTTTCTGGAACTTCTGTTTCCTATCACCTGGAAAGTTCAGAAGCAAGCCCCAAATATTTCCAATTAAGCTCCCACCAGGATTCCAATTCCACCTTAAGGAAAGAAGGAGAAAAAGCAAAAAAAACCCCACCAACTAAAATTCCCAGTGAAAGCCATGAAATCCCATGCCGGAAAAAAAGAAATAAGAAATCATGAAACTGGGACTTTCAGAAGGGAATATTCTCCTCGTAATAGAGAGATTTGCACCTAAAAATCCTCTAGCCATTTCAGCACTAACCACCATTGCTTTTTTTTAATTATTTTTCCCAGGCTGTGGTGCTGGCTGCCCATGGGCCCCGCAGCAATGCCCTGAGCCCCTCTGCCGGCTCCTGCGCCGTGGGGCGATGCTCCCCAGAGCCCACCTCCCCATTCAGGGCCACGATTGTGCTTTCCCCACCACGCTGAAAGCCCTGTGCGGAGGGGAGGGAAAGAGGGGAGAAGAATCCAAAGGCATTCAGGCACCCCGGCCCGATAAGAAACTTTAGCCCTATTCAGCAACTGACAACCGCTTGTAGAATATGATCTTAATCCTGTTTCTAACATTCTCTCGCCCTTCGGCCGCCCTATTCCAGGCTGTATTCTTCCAACCGTCGCTCCAGCAAATCCCCCAAAGAGAATTACTGAGGGGAGATAAACATCAAAGGGAAATTCAAGAAATCTACAGTAGGTTCACACAGTGGGGGAAAGAGGGGCAGGTGGGGGCCGGTGGAGAGGGCTGCCTCTCCCCTCGCCCTGGTTGCATTCCTCAGGGCTGGCTCTCTGCAGAGCAGCCCCCCAAACCTGCTCAACCGAGCACCAGTTTTAGGATTTTTTTTTTTTATCCTGTTTGAGGCTTTTTTTTTCCTTGGGAGTAAGAGACCCTGGTCATGCAAAGCTCGGTACACAGCCACTGTGGGTAAAAACCCACCCCTAGCCCAGAGAGGTGCATCACCTAAACGGAGAAGATGGAGGGGACATTTTCCTGGTAGGAAGCAGAAATGGGGAGAATCAATGGATTTGCCCAGCAGCACATGAGAAGTCTGCTGCAGAAATTAAACGAGTGAACATCATTTGGGAGTTCCCAGTAATTCCCATCAGGTGCAGGAGCCTTCAGCCCTCACAGACACAGTCCCGTGGTGCTCCCTAAAGAGCTTCCAGCAGGTTGCCAACGCCAGCTTGGAAGGAGCCTCCATGTGAGCCCATGGGAAGCCATTCATATTTGTCACAAAACTGTGGGTCTCCTCTGATGTGTGACCTCCAGGACTAAGGAAATGGTGGGATTCTGAGGACAGTGCCAGTGTTTCCATCCTGTCTCACTTCAGCCCGGAAATCAGAGCCCTGCTCTCTGCTTACTGTGTAGCTGGTGAAGAAGGATGAGCTTCTACCTCACATGACCGAGGTGGTATCTGGGCCAGATGTCCTCCAAAGACCCCTTCTAACCCAAATTACTGCTGTAAACATGGTGATTTAAAAGGAACTGACTTACAACAAGGCACAAAAAATTGGCTTGTTAAAAAGGGTGCAGAAAATTCAGACAGCTAAGTTATCCCCAGCACTGCAAAAGCATCCTCTAACTAACCCTCCTGGGACCTTTCCTTCCTGCTGGCCCTAGTCCACAGATACGTTCACACAAACTCCATCAGCACGTTCTTCCCAGCCCTTTCCAGCAGCTGTGAAACTTGGGTAAACACAGTCTTGACCTGGTGTTGGCCTGGCTCCAGGCAGGAGATGGGTTTGAATTGCTCAGAGGTGCCCTAACCCCACCCAAGCGTGCTCTTCAGTTCCCAACCGTTTAAAAAGAGGTTTTATTCTGGGAAAAAAAAATTTAAAAAGCTGTTGCAAGAGGAGCACTCTGAGCCAGAGTGGCAGCTTCCAGGAGGTAAAAATCTGATGATCTATAAAAGAATAGAGAGACCTAAAATAGAGCTCCCACCACCCACTCTAAAGGATTAACTTTGTGTCAGGAAACAGGACAGCCTTGACCTTGAGCAGGGCAGAGATGCCTGGCTTGCTGCTGTTGTCTCTGCTGCCCCATTACATGTGGTTTGGAGAAAAAGCTTCACATTCTTGGTTCTGGTTTTCCTGTTTGTCAAAGGAGGCTGAATATCCTTGTATATTTATTGATGCTGTAGACTCACAGCTTGTCAGATTTATACCAAATCTCAAGGGCCTACCTGGAGTGACATGAATCATCACCAGTTAACAGGGTAGGAGCTATGGTGGAGTCCTTTCAGCTCTTTTCTCTTGCAATTCTATGACAAAACCTGTTTTATTTGATGCAGAAAACCTTTAAATATAGAACAGGGACGAAGACGTCCACCTTACAATAGTTATTTTGCTTTCTTTTAACTCATTTTGTGGTTTTGGCATCTCACCTTTGCAGAGAAATTTGGGGGCGGGGGTAGGTGGGAGGAGACACATTCCTCATTTCCATCACATTCAATAAGAAAGAAGAAGTCACAAAAGAGTGTTCCCTTTCCAGCCTACACAACCCCTGTCACAGATTTTTGGTGTAACTGCTTGATTAAAGCCATACAACACCCACAAGGTACTTTTACAACCATGGACAACCCTGAGAGAGGCCATCGGACACGGGAATGCATCTTCTTTCTGCTCATCTCTGGTTAAACCCAAGATGGCAAAACACATCTGGTTTTGAGAACCAGTTCAAGAAAGATATGTATTAGCTGGAGGTAGTCCAGAGAAAAATAATGAGAATAACTCATTAAAAACAGCACCCATAAAGAAAAATTAAGATTATTGATGTTGTGTAACCTGGAAAGAGAAAGCAAAGGGAGTTTCAGATACATGGATGTTGCAGTTACATAAAGGTCTGTTAAAAGCAGGAACTAGTCCCTTTAGTATGTTCTCAAAGAATAGGGCAAGATCAAGGCTTAGAAATACAATCTTTGAATTTTGCTGATCAGAATACATCTAGGGCTTTCTGCCCTGTTAGCATTTCCTAGGTCTCCTGTCTCTCTGGGATGCTCTCTCTCTCCCCCACCTCATTTGATATGTTGGGAATTGTTACTTACTTCTCATACTTTGTGTGGCCTGAGGACTCAGCTATTGCCAGGCTGGTCCTCAAACCTCTGTTTCAGCTTCACAATCTAGTCTGTCACTCTGCACATCACAAGCCAAAGGACTTCAGTGAATTGACTCCCCCTTGAAAAAAGGGAATCCATCCTCCAGTCTAAAGTCTGCCAACAAGGAGGTACCCCCCACCTCACCTTCAGCAAATAATTACTGTGCTTAATTACCCTCTCAGCCCATGTTAATCTCACTATGAGGTCCTGTCTCATCCTAAGGCTCATACCTCCTTCTCGGGTTGCTTGAGATTTCACCCCTGATTGCTGATGGCATCCATGGTCCTGATGGATATGAAAAGCTCAGATAGATCAGTTGCATAGGGAGGCTTAAGTGTTTCCAAGACCATAATGAAAATTCCTTTCTGTAGAAACTGTGACCCAGACATGAAACCCAACCCTCAGTGGGAGACTTCTGATTTCACAGAAGACAAAAGCCAAGCATGCTAAAAAAATTGTCACTCTCTTGGAGAATGGGAAGTTATCATTCAGGTGGGAAGTGCTCCATCAGCCTCCACACATTGGTTTACTTAGGGCTGTTTTTCTTGGGATTTATTTTAAATCAACAGTGTGGGTTTGGGAATACTTTGTGTTTGGCTTGCGTGGACAACAGAACACCCGAAACGTTGAGCAGTTATCAGCATCCGAGGCCCCATTCTTGTATCATCCCAGAAGTGTTTATTTGGACTTGAGGACTAGTTTGCTGAATATTTGGGAGATGGAGTGGTGGCAACACGTCACTCACCCAGATGGTGCCACTAGGCAGAGGAAACAACGGGGGGAAGCTCATCCTGTCCACAGGGATGGGATATCCATCCACCTCGGCCTTGAACTCCATGTGCTGTTTGTCCACTGGCATCTGCATTCACCAGAGTCTGCTCTTCACATCCAAGAATCATGTCCATGCCTGGCTTGGTGTCAGGGTGTAGGAGCCCAGATCCAGAACTTCCATCACATGGAAAGGAGTAAAGAGATCTGGGTATATACATTGGTATTTGATTTCACCCAAGACAATGTTAGCTCTGATTTAGATTTAACATTCCCACAAAATCTGTGCTTAAGGAAAAAAAACCCCACAGAAATCCTCATCTCCATCCCCAAGGGTTACCATGTTTTTAACAGAGAGAAGAAGAAACCAGTCAAGAGGCACAGTGGTGCTGTCCCCATAGTGGTACAGCAGCTTTGTGTTTTAGAGTCCCAATTCACTTAAGTTCCTTGAATTTGTCTCATGACCTCTCTGCTTTATCCCTCCTCAAGTGGGGCAAGCAGGAATGTGTTCATGTTCAAAGTGCTGTAGAAATGGGTTACAAATCTGGGCATTCCCTGTGTCCAGAACAAGAGACGTTTCTGTCTGGCCAGGCTCAGGACTGATCCTGCACGTTCAGGCTGAGCACCATGTCCATGGCCAGATGAGTCCCAGGACCCCACCATATCCCTGCTCCCCTTTCCCAGGGAACACAGCTGAAGAGGAGAGTTGGAGGAGCAGGATCTGTGAGCTGCAAAGTGCCCACATGCCACGCAAAGTGATCACAGCCACAACGATGTGCTCGTGCTGGGGAGGCTCTTGCCCTTTCTCCATGCCAGACCATTGCAAAATCAGCTTCTGGGAGGATTCTGCTTCTCATTTATTTCTCCTGGGTCTGTCCATGCTTCCCCCCATCAGCTTTGCCAAGTTTTAGCTCATTCTGCATTCTGAAAACAGTTCCAATTAAATGGCTTTTCAATCAGTTTGATCACAAGTGCACTTGCCAGAAGTGCGGCACGTCCATGAAATCAGGAATTTCCTGCAGGACAGCTACTCTCGAAAAAAAAATATTTGGATTTTTTCTTGGAAAATGATCCGTTCAAAAACTATTCGGCCTTGTAGCCAACATTTTTCTTTTTATTTCTTCCAGAATTTGGAGTAGATTCTCCCCCTCCCCCTAAAATTTTGTTCTCAACAAAATATTTCATGGATAAAAAACAAACCAAAACCACTCTGTCCTGGCTCGGAGTTCAAACAGGCAGGAATTTTCACACAGCCCAGACCTGGGGCTTGGAAATACTCTGGCTTCTTGACAAAGCCCATTTGGTAAAGTAGCTGAGAGTGCCCATGTTTGTCCAAGGCACACCTCCAACCAGTTTAACACTGGAGAGGCAAACCCAGTTTGAATAATTCCTAACACAGACCTGACGAGACTTCCCTTTCCAGTAAATATTTTTTTTTGTTAGCAGCAACTATGCGAGCGACATACTTTTGGGGTTGGCTCTTTCCCCTTTTCTCAGCTTCTTGAGGACCAAGTCATGATTTCATGTGGCTTTTTTCCCTCGTTCCACACTCACCAGTCCAGAGGATCGCTGTAATTTATCCCAGCAACAAGGGTGCACCTGGTGGTTATTCCCCAGACCAGGTTGCTGTGAGACAGAAGAGCTGGGCTGTGCTCCCCGCCCTGTTCCTGATGAGGAGAGATTAGATGGGGAAGCCTGATAGCCTGGCTCTGGAAGCGAGCAAATGAGCAACCCTAAATACCTTCCTAGACCCGGTGACCGTAAGTCCTTGGCGGTGACTGGTCCTTGTGGGATAATGCCAGGAATAGGCATATTAAGCACATGAATGTCAAGTCCTAATTCATCTCTCTAATGTTGTACAGTAGCAGGACTGTACCCCCCTGCTGCGGTGTAATTTCACGCTGAGGAGTCTGATGGGGCTTCCTGCAGACTGATCCTTTATGGATCAGAAAACTCACTCTCTCTTTGTGTTGGAGGGCCCGGAGATTATCTTATTAACCACATCCATGCCAGCTCTGATAAAACACCGGGCTCTGCCTCTTCTGAGGACTCCTTTTCGTGCTGCTTTCCCCCTCCTGTGGGTTCACATCGCAGAGGTGAAGAACACTAAACCCAAGCCTCTACCAGCAGGTTTCACACTTGCATGAGCAAATGGAATATTTTGCATTTTCTTGGCTCAGATACAACACTGACCTCGCTTGAACCCTAAATCAGTTTAAGGAGCTTGGTGCATCCACATTAGGGCTCCTGTATCCCCTTTCCAGGTTCTTTTCACCTCTTCCTTCCCCAAAAAAGTCAATGTTTAAACTACTTCAGGGTGATGTCCTGCAGGTACCACCCGCCCCAGAGCAGGAAGTTTGAATGCAGGAGTGGGTCCACCTCATATGCTGCCCTCTGTAGGACCTGGCCACCTGGAGGAAGGGTTTCTTCTCTTCCACCATCTCAGTCCACCAGACTGCTTCTTCACAAACCTCTCCAGACCATGCCATGGGGACAGAAGGACGTGGCAGTGAGCAGTTAGGATGTTCCTGTGGCCTCTGAAGGTGTCAGGCTCTGCACACAGGTCAGGAAAAGGCTGCAGGAGGGAAGGCAGAGCTGCACACATTCTCAGGCACTCCTCAGGATGTGGGCTTTTCCAATATGACGAGACAAAAGCCTTCTGCTTTCAACACCAGACCACGGCTGCCTCCCCAAATGATGCCAGAGGGCCACCCTGTAGCCACGTCCCAGCGTGTAACAGGGGATGATAGTTTATAATCTCATTTTCTGGGCTGGCTGCCCTTCTGGTGCCCCTCATGCTCCATGTAAATCATCTGGAGTCTGATTTCTTTGGCTTGCAGGCCTGTTCTTTCCTTGTCTGCTTCTAACGGGCTCCTGGCTCAGCAGGGACTTTGTCAGTGAAGACAGTACCAGGACAGTCCCACCAGAAAAACTTCCATTCAGTCTTGCTTGGACAAAATGCTGCAGCCAGGGCCAGGCTCCCATCCACATGCAGTTCCAGCAGATTGGGGGTGGCTCTGGCATGCTCACATCTCCTGTTCAACGTGTATGCACTTCCCAATCCATTGGCACCATCTCTTGAATCAGGGTTATCCTACTCCTTTTTGCTTCACCTGATGCCCTTTAAAAAGGCACTTCAGCAGAGCCCTCAGTGGGTTTCAGTTATTTTTATGATATTGTTTCCTTTCTGCTCATGTTGTGTCGAGCTACAGACCTGGTGGCAAGCTTTGGCACCACCAACAGCCTTTTGCAGCTAATGGAAAATAACCTGCTTTTTATCTGCAGAAAATAGCATCACCTGGGTTTTGCCATGGCAAATTATTTAATGGCTCTCGAAGCAAAAAAGTCCTTCCCTGTCTATTGGGCTGTGTGACTCTCCTTCCAGCTGTTATCTTGCTGCACTGCTGAGCACCTCAACTTGCAAAGCAGAGCCACAAACTGTCCCATCCCCTTCTAGGCAGGGAGGCAGAGTTCCACTTGTTCGTAGAGAAGGGAAAGCCACTGATGCCACCCCAGCACCTTGCACACAGCCACAGCATCCTCAGGAGAGCTCAGGGCAGGAGCCCAGCCTGCAGACGCCCCACCCTCTGCCACAGTGGTCCAGTCAGAAAAAAGGGATCTGTCAGGGGGATGTTGCTAAGTCAGGGGATGGTTTTAAGGATTCGATCATTAACAGGGTGGTTGGGTTTTCTTGTCTAATGCAGGGAGAATAGTGAAGGATTTGCTGTTTTAATTACAATATCTTCTTGTTCTTATTTTATTTTCCCATATGGGAAGAAACAAACCCTTCTGTTTTACCCCAGCTTTCCTTCACAGCAATATGGCAAATGGCCAGCAGCAAGAAACAACATCAAATTCTCCAGGAACACTGAACTTTTTTTTTTTTTCTTTGCAAACAACCTACTTAAGAAACACTCTGAGGAAAATGTGTTACTTGCTTGAACCCTCTATTTCTACTTTAACAATCTGGCAACTCTCTCCTTTGCCCACATGAGCTGGGTCAGGTTTGGCTTGGGCTTGGGACTTTTATGCTCTTTCCAGCTAAGCCTATAAAGGTGATGGGGAAAGGCTTATGAAGGTGACAGGGAAAGGCTTGGGACGGTGATGGGAGGAGGCTTATGAGGATGGCGGAGGAAGGTGTTTGAGGCTGTGTGGGTCCTGAGATCCCACTGGATGGGAAGCAGCTGGCAGCTATGAGGAAGGCTCTGCAGCCACAGAAGCAGAGCTGAAGCCATCAGCAGCAGAGATCAACTGCAGGTCACAGGTGAAGCCAGAAGGGACGTCCCCAAAGGATGTGTCAGAGGGATCTGGTGCATGCAGAGCTGCCCGCTTGCTGTGGGACTGGAGCAAAAGCCATGGGAGAACTTTTGCCACCCTGTGCTGCTACTGCCCACAGAGCTGCAGGCAGAGCTAAGGGGACAAGTGGGGATGGAGCATCCCTGTGGCACAGACCAGGGAGAGCCTTCATCCTGCAAAGGGGAAGATTTTCAGCCTGAATAAATGCAAAGCCCCCTATTCTGCCTGGCACAGTGGGTTTCCCTGAGACTCAGCCCATGCCTTACCGAAGGACCTTTCCCAATCCGCGAGCCGACAGATCCCAGAGCAGAAGGGAGGACTGTTTGTTTAGACCTATGTGGGTTAGGCAGCTCAGACTTTATTCTTGCACTTTGATAGGTTCCTAAATGAAAATCCAATAATATTTTAAGCAGAACGAGTTCCCATGAAAGTCATTTCTAAATCGCCCGGCTCATCCTACCTGTCGGCTGGATTCTCCATCCCCACTGGCCTAAGCCCGGCGTAACGTCCCTGCTGCCAGCGCTCTTACTCCGGGAGCTGAGTCCGGCCCTGCCGCAGAGAGCAGCGCTGCTGCTGCCTTTAATGAACATGTAAATAGACAGGAGGCTTCGGAGCACTGTAACCCTGCAGTCAGGAAGTTCTCCAAAGCAGCTCGGGAGAAATAATACTTTATTCCTGGCGGTGCAAATAACTGATAGGGACCGGCTAAGAAGGGTTCATGCAAATACTCCTGAATTAAGCTCCGTCTGAAGTTAGAAAGGAAAGATGATAAACACACCCGGCTTTAAAACTGCAAAATATGCTTTGCAGGCATGAAACCGGAGGAGTAACAAAACTATCTGACATCACATTTAACAGCAAAGCATTTCTTATTCTCAGGGATGCAGTTACCTAGAGTCCCAGTGAAGAGTCCTACCTATTATTTACATTTCTAAATCTTAAAACCATTAACAAAAGCCACTTAATTCAATTACTTTCCCTGAGCGCCGATGTTATTACATTATTGTCACAAAGCCGAGTTTTGGCTCTGGGTTTCTCTTTTTTTTTCTTTCTTTAAATTCATTCCTCTTTTCTCCACGCCGAGTGCCTCCCCGCCACCTCCCCGTCTTTCTCTCCCCCGATGTCATTGTGTAGAACTAATGGGGTAAACTGAAATGGTATCTGTCCTCATTGACAGGTTTATGAGAATTTAATAAAGCGTGGCGCGGATAAAATGAGATATTACAAGGCCACACAAAGCTGATTGACTTCTCCACGTCAGCATTTTTATTTGGTTATTTTTTTATTTATTTATTTCCAGCACAGGGGTGAGCTCACCAGTCCTTTGGTGGTGCTGGCCAGGGAGGGATGAGAGGGGAAGGGAAGACACAGGCAGTGGGAGGGGCTGATCAATCCATTGAGGTGTTTGCTGTGAGCACAGGCCGTGACGCTTCGTGGCTTTCCAATGGCTCCGGGAAGATGGCACGGCAGGAGTCACCAAGGGCCTCCCCACCACTGCCCGTGCACATCTCTGCCCCTCGAGCCTTCACGGTGATGGGGTGAACTCGCCAAAACCAGCTTGGCATGGGTGGGGGTCCCCACCACTGCTCCATCAGGGGGTCTGAATCAGGGTTGTACAGACCCTGGAGATACTCAGCACGGACGGGGCTGGGGGTGCACCCCTGTTGTGCACTGTGTGTCCCTGTGGAGGTGACATCTGTGGTGATGCTCAAATGGACCCCCACAGACCACCTGAGGACCCACCTCAGAGCACAGGGATGTTTGCAGCGATCAACACAGAGCAATCCCAACCTGCAATAGGGCTCAGGAGGTCATCCCGAAGGATGCCACCAACCACATCCCTCCAGGCATGGTCCTGCCCTGTGCCTCGGTTTCCCCTCCTGCACAATGCCCACCTTGCTTGGGTAAATGTAAATTGCAGGTCAGCTGAGGGGCCTGCACAGATCAAACCTTCCCCCTGGGAAAATCAGTGTGTATATCTAAAGTGTGTTAGCTTTCATCCCAGGGCAAACAGGGAGAGCTGGAAACCTGAGCTGCGCTGTAACTGGCTGGCTGTCTCCCTCTCCTGGCCTGTTTGGAAAGCAGGGATCTCGAAAAGGAGAGAAAGAGAAAGGAGAGAAAGAGAAAGAGAAAGAGAAAGAGAAAGAGAAAGAGAAAGAGAAAGAGGGAAAGGAAGAGGAAGAGGAAAAAGGAAAGGGAAAGATAAAAGAAAAGGGAAAAGGAAGATGAAGGGGAAAGCAGAGAAAGGGAAAGGAAGAGGAAGAGGGAAATGAAAATGAAAATGAAAATGAAAATGAAAATGAAAATGAAAAAGGAAGAGGAAGAGGAAAAGGAAGAGGAAAAAGGAAGAGGAAAAGGAAAGAAGAAAACCTCAGGGTGTGTGTACTTTTTCTGCCAGGCAAGGAAACCCACAATGCCAGTGGCCATGGAGGTTTGGATTCAGCCCAGTCACACTCAGAGTCACTCAAGGGCTCAGGACCCTGCTATGACTCAGGACCCCACTTGAATCCTGACCCCACACTATGGATTAACATCACTTTTGGGGAACACTCCCAGGTTTAAACTTGGAACAGGCCCTGTTAGCCTCAAAACTTGGGCCATGGGGCTTCAAGCACAAATAATATCAGCTGTTTCCCCTTCTCTGCAATGTGCATTCAGAGAGGGTGGAGATGGCCTTGCTCACTCCATTCCAATGTCAAGCACTGGAACAGGCTGCCCAGGGAAGTGGCTGTGTCACAAAACCTGGAGGCACTTCAGAGATGTGTAGATGTGGCACTTAGGGACGTGGTTTAGTGGTGTACTTGGCACTGCTGGGTTAGGGCTTGGAGTCAGGGACACCAGAGGTCCTTTCCAACCCAAACGGTTCTGTGGTTCTCCTCGGAAGGGCAGGCAACCTGCCAGACTTTGAGGCACGGTCCTGGCCATAACAAATCCTGGCAGCAGCAGAGCTGACAATTTGCAGGATCAAGTTCTGCTGGGATGTTCTCCTTAGCAAAAACAACCTGGCCCCGATGGATCAACAGCAGAACTCCCTGCATTTTGTGACAGCACTTAAAACCACCTGAAATCAATGCACTGCTCCCCACAAAAGCTCGGGCTGTCTCACCACCCAAATAGCCCGAAGAGGGCTTTCTCCTTCGTACAATACTCCAAGTTCAGAGCATATAACACAAGGTTTAGGATGCAAAAGTCTCAGAGTAGGAGATTCCTGCCAGGCCAGCAGCTCAATCCTGCTCTCTGGTGGCTACACCCGAAAGGCCAAACGCATCCAGCAGTGATGTGTCCTCTATGCAGCAAGGAATGCTCACCTGGTGTTCCCCCTGCAATGGAAACGCTCTTTGCTCTTTATTCATTTAGCTCAAGGTTCAGCTCAGAAAGCAGCTGTGCACAAGGAGATGGAGATCACGGAAGGTTTTACATTCCCTGCTTTAGCTGAGCATGGGTCTATCACTGCAGGGGGCTGCAACCCATCCCACTTCTTTTAAAAGCCCTTCCAAAGCCTTTGTATCATGGAAAGCATCCTGCTGCTCTGCACACACTGCCCACAATCCCCGCGACAGCCCCTCCTGCAATGCCCCAGCCTGTAAACCTTCCCCCCAGTATCACGCCTCCCTTGAAGGGCTACAGGGTGGGGAGCAAGCTGGGGAGCATTTCTTCTGCATTTCCTCACCCCATCCCTGCTGAGACGTGCCCATGCTCCCAGCCCTACGGAATGGCAGCACATTGGGCTCTCCCAAAGCACATGGCATGAGCAGATGTCTCTTGGGGACAACACCTCTGTCATTCCCACCATAACTATCAGTCTCCCAGGGCTGGGCAATGACTGCCTGTGACCTCAGGATTGGTTTTATCAATTCATCCCACCATGAGGAAGCATCCTACAAAGACTGGACTCATCCCATGATATTCCGAGGAGCATTTAACCATCTTCTTCATACTGGCTTTACCTTGTAAAGTTTTGAGCAGAGATTACCCCTGTTCTCCACTCTGTAATGCACAATAAAGAAAAAGGATGGGTGAAACTTGTCCCCCTGCTCACCAGCTTTGCTGCCCTGGCTCTGCTCCCCCCTGCCTGAGCTGCTCAGCGTGTAAGTGCATGTAAATCTGTGGCTGTACACACAACACCCCCATCTCCTGCTCTCCTCCTCTGAGCAGACAGAGTAATTACAGTGCAGCAGTGCCAGCACGAGGCATTTCTGCTGATGAATGCACTCAATCTAAGCACAGTTTTATGTATCATTACTTCCTTTAGCATTCAAAAAAATAACTTTTTTGATGGCAGATAATACTGTAATCACTCACAATTGCCAATAAAATTATCTTCATTGAGCTGTGTAAAACAACTACAGGAGTAATTTTACTCACTTAAAATTTCCTTCATTTTTTTTCTCATTTATTTTTTAATGCAAAGCTGTTTGGACTCAGATCACTGTAACACAGACACTGCTAGAAATAAGTCCCCACTCCCTCATTTATACAGAAAGGAGCTTTTCAGAGGCTGTTGCTTAAGGTGTCTTCAGCAATCCTAGGGATCTCCCAAGGGGTCCCCCCCTAGGGATCCCTCTGCTATGATCTCTTCAGCTTTTCCTTCAAGCTACCATGCAACAGCTGCTACGTACATGAGGAGCAAGAGAGTTTGTGCAAGTGCAAGTTGCACATGCAAGTCGTGGTCCTCTCCCAGGGCAGCTCCTCCTCCATTCTGCTGGTGGAGAAAACATGTGAGCACTTCCTAATCTGCTTCAGAACAGAGTCCACAAAGCTGGCACAAACCATGTGTTCAAACTGATTATGGGAACTCACATACTCCAGCTTGAAGCAGATTTGTGAGCAACCAGCCCTCGCACTGACAGAGCTCTGGGGCACAGGCAGCGAGGAGGACAAGCATCTTTCCAAGGCAGAAGGGACTACAAAGTGAACAATAAAAGTGGCAACAAGTGAGCAACTTGGTTGAAACATGCAGTTTTCTTGCAGGGACAAAAGAAATCACTCCCACGTGGCACTGCCTCTTGCCCAAGCTGCTGAACAACCTTCCTGCGGGGGTTAAACCGCAGCTCTGAGAGGAGTTGCTTCACCTTACTGCAGATCATTGACTAACTCCACTTGAGAGTCAAGAACCTAGAAGGAGAGGAGAAAGAAAGCAAGAAGGACTACTGGCTGTTGTAAATGTAGTTTGGATCTTCTTCCAGAGAGCCAGACCCCAGGAAGCAGCTGACCGGCAGTTGGTGGCAGCAGCAGGTTGTTAATCTCTGGGAAACAGTCTAAAAGCAGTGAGGTGAAATGGAAGAACAGAAGTGTAAAATTCCTGGGTGAAGAGTGAACAATCTCTTCTTTCCTCCTTGGAAATAAGGACAGTAAAGGAAATCAGCTGCAGGAGACCAACAGGAGATGCTGCTTCCCTACAGCACACGGATAAAGTGTGGATCTCCCTGCTCCAGGATGCTGGGAGTGCCAGAATCAGATTGCTGCACACAAGAAACATCTCTGTGAGCACACAGCTATTAGTCACTCCAACCTAACCTCTGGCTTGAGGAGCCACAGCATTCCGGATGCCAGGAGACAACACCAAGGAAAACACCGCTGTGTGTTTGCCGTGCTCTTGGCACTGCTCTCGTGTCAGGTGAACAGGAACTAGCTGGTCCTTCAGCCCCAGCCAGTCTGGCTGACCGTGTGTGATCTGTCACAGACAGAAGAAGATGACAACTTTGTGCCCCTCCTTGGGTAACTGCAGGGTTGCAGTGGCACCCACCCAGTCACAGCTCTGTGGACACAGGGAGGTGTATGAGCAAGGGGGAAAGAAGCCTTCACAGATCCAGCAGATCCTTTCCTCCTCCCTTAGCCACAGGGTCCAGCCCTGCCAGGCAGTGGAGGAGGAGCAGGGGTAGGATCAGCTCTCAATTCCAGCACTCCAAGATTCGAGCCCCATTTGCAGTAGCCTATGGGCGGCCCTACAGATGTAACAGCAGAGAAGTGCCACTTGCTCACCTGGCAAGGACATACCAGTGTCCCAAAGGGACATCAGGGCATCACCTGCCCCACAAGCCAGCAGCTGGCTGCCACCCCAGCCCGTGGGGAACAAGACCAGACCTGTTTTACCTCAATTAGCCAGTCCCAGGCACATGCTCCTGGACAGGGCATCCCCAGCCACCACCTGCATATACTGGCAGCTGGGTCACAGCACAAACCTGCAGCGTTTTGGGATTTCCCATGCCCTGAGTGAACCTCCTGGAGCTGGCTGGCCCCAGCAGAGACCCAAACCTTATCACTGTCCTGCCTGATGCTTCAACCCTGCTTATTCACCCCCACACACCTCCCCAGGAAAGGGGAGAAGGAGACTCTCTGACAGCAGCTCCTGGAGGCGCAGGTGCTCCAGGCATAACTTTCCTACTTTGTTTTCTTCCCTTTCACAAACTGAACTGCAGAAGTTGAAAATTGCTCCCGCGTGAGAGATTTTGAGCAGGATTTAAATTAGGGGGAAGAAGGCTGGAGAAGCAATTTTGTCTTCCACAAGAACTAGTTTTAACTTCTGTCTCTCCAAAGTTCCCCAACTTTCTCGTTCTCATGTTGAAAGACCTCAGCGCACGTGGTTTTACAGCCTGCAAGGGAACAGCCCCATCTTGGCATTGTGCTGCCATGGGGTGAGATGAGTGCAGGAGCCTGGAGCCTCCAGGCTGAGAAAGGAGGAAAGGGGAGACAGGGATCACAGGCAGCGTGTGCTCTGCCAGCCTTGAGCTGATTACATCCTCCTGACTCATGGGAAGGGCACTCCTGCCAACGCGCTCCTCTCCTGTGAGTCGACTGCAGTGCCCTTGGGAGTTTGCAATTTTGTATAACTCTCTGAGCCCCGCAGCCTGAAAAAGGGCAGGGAGGGGGAAGGAAAAAAAGAAGTAAAAGGAAAAAAAACTGCTGGGAAAACTGCTGTTCTTGCATGTGATTTCCTTGACGCAGATAACAGGCAGCTGCATATCCTCAGAGCAAGATGGCCATTGAGTTCATGAGGACTGAGTATTTTTGAGGCTTCAACACCCTTCAGGAAAGAGCCCCAGGACATAGAGTACATCCAGCACACCCCAGGACATTGTGGATACACAGCACAGCGGCTCCCTCCAAGAGTGCTGGCAGAGTAGCCCTCAGATCCTGAAGACTGAAAGAAATAAAGCCAGTGGCCTGAGCAATAATGCCAGGAAAATCGAGTCTGTGTCCATCTAGCTCCACTACATTTTTTAGCTCAGCATCTGCCATGGGGTGGCTTAGGAACAGCACATCCTGCTGGGAACTGAGAAAACATCCCAGATCTTTCCCAACAGGTTTTTCACAATCCTATGGGCAGTATCTAAACTGGATAGCTTGAAATATTTTCTGACAAACTTTTGGAAGTGGCGGAGGGGGGTTTTTTAAGGACAGACCCCCTGTGGGGCTGGTGATGAAGAAATTATTCTGGAGTTTCCCTCAAAACGGAGTGCGAGGCCGCAGAAAGCAGGGATGCCAGATATCGCTGTTAGAAGCCGCGGCACTTTGCAAGGCACGGGCACACCCTTGCTTTGCCAGTGACAAGTGAACTCCGCTGGGAACAGCCTGCGACATTTATTGTTTCTTTTCCCCACACAGCCGCTTGGCTCCAGGAAATGCAAAAGAGTCGGGTACCTTTGGGACTCCCCCCCCGCGCTACCCTGATCCTCCAAGCCAAGACTGTGCCCAGAGGGGCTGAAAAACTACGGGGAGATCAAAGCCTCCCTCGGCGAACGGCAAAACAAATAAACCTTATCAGACAGAGACCACCCAGCACAGGGAGGGGCGAGCTGTCACCCAGCAGCTTTTCCTGCTCCCGGACCTCCCCCTCCCTGCCGGCGCTGCGCTCGCACGGCAGCAAACCGGTCAAATCCCTGTCCGGCTGGGAATCCCGCCCAGGTTTTGCCTCGCTCTCCCCGCGGGCGGCGGGCGGGTGCCCTTGGCCGGG
>VWZW01008123.1:1022260-1066613 GCA_013397115.1 Edolisoma coerulescens | reverse complement strand
CCCGGCTGTCAGGTGCTCTGCCGGCTGCTTATATGGACCCGCGGGGATTTAGTGTTATTATTTTCCTTGTCTAAGTCAATGTGTGCGTGTACCCCTCAGCATCGCAGCGATCGCCGCTCTCGCAGGGATGGGGAGGAAACGCTGTCTGGGGCAGCGGGAGATAACCCGTTATCCCGATAACATTCACGGGCAGCGAGGAGGGGAAAATCCCTGTCTGGAAGCTTCCCGGCCCCGTCGCCGTGGTGGGAGGCTCGGGCTGGTTGAGGCGGCAGCAGGAAGAGGCGACCGGCGATGTGTTATCAGCGGAGACCAAAGTGCAGCCGCGGCTGCAGGCGGGGATGCGATGGTGCCCCGCGATCCCGGCAGGCAGCCCGGCCTCGGGCTGGAGCACACTCGCTCAGGTTCAGAGTCCAGCTGGAAGCGAGAGGTTTGATGTGTTTTTCATGGTGTTTAGTAGGCGGTGAGGAGACCTCTGCTGACCCAAAAATGACTAGCCAGGGGGCTCCCTGGTTACTGCACTTCCCTGTGCAAATATCTTGGTGGTGCCAGGAGAAGAGCTGGCTCCAGTTCTGGTTTCATTCCTTGATGGAACAATGTTTATAACCATGACACCAACTCCCACTGTAATTCCGCAAGAGCATTGCACTAAGACATTCCTCCAGGCCTGGCCATGACCTATCTGAACAAGGCTGCCTGAAAGGCCTTGTTTTAATCAGCAGGTGCTTAGTGTAGCTGGTCTGAACAGGAAGAAAGGCTGAGAAAGCCCGGGCTAGTACTGGCCCTGAGGGATTCACACCGTGCTCACTGGTGTCAGGTAGAGCAGGATGTGGTCTTGAGGCAGATACCACCTTCAGTGACTAAATGGCAGATATTTTTTGGGTGAGTTACAGAGGGGACCAAGGAGAAAGGAGGAAGCCATCAGCTGAAGTAGAGGTGTGACACTGCCTGTTCAACCTTTCCCATAGCATCCGTCCGTGAACGTGGTCTCCATCCTCTCTCTGCCATTGCCAGAGCTCTCCAAGAAACTCCGGGATGGCTCCCTCCCTCCAGACCACGTCTTCTATGCCTACGTGGGCAAGGTGAGGAGCAAGGGTGATGGGGCAGCATCTCACCCACGGTGGGGCTGGCTTTTTTTGGGAGGAGCCCAGCACAAGGTTCAAACCTGGCTCAAATGCTGCTGAGCTGTCCGTGCTCACTGGGACATGATGGGCCCTTGTGTGGCTTTCTGTGAGTGGTTAGAGAGCTGGGCATCTGGCTGCCATAGCTCCCAGCTTGGTTTGGAGGAAGAAGGACCAGCAAGCAGCATCTGCAGAGCCCATGCCTTCCTGGGAGAGCCCACACCTTCCCTAGGGCAGGTATACTTGTAGGGAAGTTGCAGAGTGCTGCTGTTGTCTCCCCTCCATCTCCAAATGGGTTGTTAAACCTCAAAAAGTCAGTGTTCATGTTCATTCTCTACTTTTGCCATAAAGTTCTGATCACTTCCTGGGTTCCCTCTTTGGGATTATCATTTGTGCCACCCCAGAAGCTCAAACAAGAGAATAGTCTGTGGTATTCATCTGAGCTGAGTGCCTCCCTTCATCACACACACAGGCTGGTGCTATGGCCCAGCTGTGTCCAAAATAATCTTGGAGTTTGGCATGAAAATGGCTTGAAAAGCAGCAGGAAGGGCTGCCCTGGTACCAACTGCTTAGATGGGGAGGTGGAAAAGGGGGAAGAGGCAGGTGTCCTTGGCAGAAGAGAGGTCACTGTGCAATGCCACGGGCTGTGACTCACCTGTGGGCTTTGCCTGCTTTCCCCAAGGCCCTCCAAATCGCCACAGAAACCAACTGCATCACGGAGTTCCTGCAGGAAAGTGAGACGCAGCTCCGGAAAGCCAAGCTGATGGAGAAGCAAGGTCTGCTCTATGGGGTGCCAGTCAGCATCAAGGACTCCATCGACTGCCAGGTACTCCCAGCACAATTCCACATGTATCCCAAAATCCCTGTGGGTTGAAGTTTGGTGGCAGGGGGAGGTTTGACCTCAGCACCTGGCTTGACTTTGTCTTAGCTGATGAGGGATGGGCTGCCTGGGCAGGGGAGGGGCTTTGCTGCCTGTCTCCCACGTGAGCCATCAAAGGGTGTTCAGGTATGCCATCAGCACACCTTCAACGTGTGTGTGATGGGTGGGTTGTTGGAGGTGCATGTATGTGCTTAAATGTATAGATAAAAGTACTGGGGCAGGGGGAATTGCAGTCCTCCATCTGAAAACCTCATTGTCCTGTGTTCCCAGGGTCATGATTCCACGTTGGGGTTCATAAAAAACCTCAATAAACCCGCAGCAGAGGACAGCGTGGTGGTGCAGGTGCTCAAGAGACAGGGGGCAATTCCATTTGTCAAAACCAATGTTCCCCAGTCCCTCATCAGGTAGGTGGGTGCTCCATTCCCTCAGCGTAGCAGCAGTGCTCCCTTCCTCTTCTCCAGGGAGGGTTTCTATCTGGTCTCATTCTCATTTCCCACTGCTTTTTGTATGACAACACCTGGTCCCTATTCTTTGTATCTATAAGTTTCACTTAAAAAAGTAAACACATTTACACTGAGGATGAAAATTAACTCTAGTTCCATGTGAAATAAAGAAGCAGAAGAGGAAGAGGAGAGGAGAGAAACTGTTGCCCTTCTGTCCTGTGCTGGGTGTTTTAAAATCACTTTTCTTTTTATCTTTTTTTTAAAATTAACCTCTCAGAGATGGTTCCATTAACTCTACAGTGCAAACACATATTCATGGAGGGGGAAGCTAGTTAAGCTAACAACATCAAATTTTCCTGCCCCCAAATTTCCTGCTGTATCTGGCAAGACCACTCTTGGTGTCATTGATATGTGGTGAGCTCAGGTGTGCTCTGCTGGACAGCCACCCTTCTCTTGTCCCTGTGTCCTGCCAAGTGAGCCCTGGCAGAGCTCCTCTCTGGGTGACCATTGCCCAAGCCCTGTGAAATGCCTTCCTTAAAGTGATGTGGCAATGACTGACCATAGTTCAAAAAAGCCACACAAAAAGGTTGCCCCAGGGATTATCAGATTTTGCACCAATTTCTGGGGAAGTCCAGTGGTAAATATCTCTGCAGTTAGCATTTGGCCTGGTCTCAAGCAGGGGCTCAGCTTTGGGTGACCTGTGATACTCAAGACTACCTCAACAGGGAGGCTTTCCAGGAGGGTTGTGCTGCCAGAGGTTCTCTCTGGGATAGGTTTAATGACACTGAAATTAGCTGTTAGTGAGTCCAGATCATGGGACCACCAGGAAAAGGCTCATGGTCTTCACGACCACAGTAAATGATGTCAGTGTTACTAGTGAACCTCCTAATTACCTTCTCAAGGTCTTTTATTAGTGACTGGGCTCCACAACAGCAGGTACCTGCATTCCTCATTTGCAATCTCTCTCTCTCTCTCTCCAGCTATGACTGCAAGAACTTAATCTTTGGTCAGACCTGCAACCCTCTGCTGTACACCAGAACCCCCGGAGGCTCCTCTGGTGGAGAAGGAGCGCTTGTAGGAGGTGGTGGGTCCATCTTGGGCATTGGGACAGATGTTGGAGGAAGCCTACGTTTTCCTGCTGCCTTCTGTGGGATCTGTGCAATCAAACCCACTGGGAACAGACTCAGGTACTGTGAGAAGTGCAGCGATGTCTCTGGGTGACACCCACTCTACCACCCACCATGCTGGGATGCTCCTACTCCTGTGGGCAAGGGAAACTTGGGAGGGACTGGGAAGGGCTCATTTATCCCTCCTGCCTGGGCATTTTCTGGGGCCTCTATGAAGGGAAGCACTGGTTCCCCCAGAAGAGAGATGGGGAGCCCTCTCCAATTGCATGCTAAGGGTATGGTTCTTCCTGGCTGACAGGGCCTAAATCTGTCAGGCCTAGGCTGAGTCTCTCTTGGGCTTCCCCTCGGCTCTTCCTTCTGCCAACCTTCACATCGGCAGTTTTAACTGATACTTGCTACTGCTTAAAGGCTTTCCCTTCAATGAAAACTACTCAGCTGCTGTATTTTGTGTCTCTTTTCTTTACAGCAAAAGGGGAATAATGGCTGGAGTCGTTGGGCAGAAGGCAGGTAGGAGTTATGTCCGTCCCCCAGCAGCAGGGCAGGGGTGAGAAGGATCCTCAGCTGGTTATGGGGGACTTTGTCCATCACCTTTAGAGAGAAGCAGGTTCCCTTTCAGGGATTTTTTCAGAGACCTGCCCCCATACTATGATTTCTGAGAAACTGAAATACACTTGAGCTGAGAGGAGCAGTTTGTGTAGCATAAACCACAACGCAACCTGTTACCCACAGGGCGTGGCCTGTCTGTCACTGCTTCATGGGGGTGGGATTAGCAGTCAAAGGGAGTGTCTGATGTTGTCCTCGTGTCGTGATTGACAAAGCTTTTTGTTTATTTTTTTTTTTAAATCATGAAATGGAGATGCCAGGGCACATATTAGTGGATAACAGCTCTGGGTCCGTAATGATGGACCGCCGGGTGGGAAGACACTTGTGGGCATCCCCTGCCCAATTCTTAAAGAAGAACTGTTGCCAACACTAGATTAGGACAAAACAATGGCAAGAGGTCCTGGTTTTGCAGAACATCCCCTTAAAAGACCCTCGGCCATGAATGCTCTCTTGTGGTCTCTTCCAGTGGCTGCAGCAGTGGGACCACTGGCAAAAGACGTGGAGAGCCTGGCGCTGTGCCTGCGGGCGCTGCTGAGCGAGGACATGTTCAGCCTGGACAGCACAGTGCCACCCCTCCCCTTCAATGAAGAGGTACAGGACCTCCGAGGGGCCAGAGGTCTCTGGGGAGAGCTGCAGGCCGAAAACACCAGACCCGTGGGTGGGCACGTGGGCGAGGCAAATGCTGCTTTCCAGAGTCGCCCCGTGGCGTGGGCGTGCTGCTGGCTCCACTGGCACCCTTCCAGCCAGCATCTCCCTCTCCCTGCAGGTGTATTCCAGCACAAAACCCCTCCGCATAGGCTACTATGAAACCGATTTCTTCACCATGCCCAGCCCGGCCATGAGACGCGCCCTCCGCGAGACCAAGCAGCTCTTGGAGGAGGCTGGCCACACGGTAGGGGCCTTGGGGCTGCTTCGACAGGGGGGCAAGCCCATCCTGTGCCTTTTGACTCAGCAGTTGTTACTCAAAGGGAAAACATTGTTTTCCAGGAAGGATGGAGGTTTCCCTGTGGGCTTGTCAGGAAATCCTCAGCCCAGCTCGGCCCGTTTCAAGCCCTCGATGGCTTCTCTCAAACAGTGCCTGTGCCATTGATACCTTCCTCTGTTGTCCTTCCAGCTGGTGCCCTTTGAACTCACAAATGTGGACTATGTGATCTTTAACTACTGCCTCAGGGGAATGTTCGCAGATGGAGGCAGGTCCTTTGTCAAGAAATTGTAAGTATGGCCTGGAACGGTTTGGTGGGATTGGTGCCTGTCTATAAAAATCCTCCCTAGGGTCTGGCTGGAATCTGGATACAGGTCTAGTGGATGTAGGTAGTGGCTGGTAGGCACTGGGGAGGGGTTTAACATGCAGTGATTCAGCTGCACCTTGGTTCTCTTTGGGATTGTTACCAGCCTTGGAAGGAGGCTGGGAGCTGATATCCTACAAATGCTGTGAGAATCAAGTGCTGCCCAGCAGAATGGAGCAAACATCTTTTTGTCACTTAGATGTGCTGTTCAGAGGGGTTGGCCTGGGAAAAGCTGATCTACTGTGATTGCTCCCTACCACTGCTCAGCTAAACCCCCCTCTCCCTTCCAGCAAAGGGGAGATGGAGAAAGGCGGCGCGGGGCTGCTCTTCTGGCTGGCAAAGGCACCACACTGGCTGAAAATTCTCCTCTCCTGGATTGCCAAACCTTTCGTAAGGTCCATTTCTTTCTAGTGTAGACAGAGTTAAGCTGTGTGTGAATAACTTGTCTCCCACTGCAGTAAGGCTTTCTCATAGAGAAGTCTCTGGGCATTGCTTCCTGGCTGTGCTCAGACACATCTCCAAACTGGAGTGATGCTATTTCTGTTCCTTCTCTCCCCTCTTTGGGGAAAATCCACAAGTCCTGCCTGAACACTGAGTAAACAGCTTGTATTTGTCACTGAGCTGTCTCAGAGGACAGAGATTCATAGAAGTTATTTTCCTTTTTTTTCTTACTTTCTCCTGCTCAGGTGCCTCGACTTTCAAGTATCATAGGAAGTATGAAAGAAAAGTGAGTAAATCTGAGCCTGAGCAAACGTGTGAGGATTTGGTTTGCAGCAGTGTTTGCTACATTATTGATACTGCTGCAGCTGCATGTCTGAGAGAATTCAAGGCAGAAAATGCAAGGGTGGGAGCAAACTGAGAGCAGTTTGTGTCAACACCATGACCCTGCTGGGTGCGGAAAACTGTTTGGAAATTGAGGGTGGGAATGAGAGCAGGGGTCACAGCCTTTTTCTTAGGAAGAGGATGAAGCCTGTGGGAATGAAATCTGGTGTTGGCTTCAGCACTGGTTAATGCATCCATCATGCCAAGAGGTAGAGACCCCATAAGGCAGAAAGAAGGTGTATGCACAGGGAAGGATATGCCTTTCATTGGGTTTGTTTCCTTTTACAGCACAGTGGATGAAGTCTGGAATATTCATCATGATATCGAGGTAAAGTATTGCAGTTTGGGGTTAAATAGGTTTTGTTTGATTTCTCTTTGGGAAGAGGCAGATTCAGCACTCACCAAGGTCAGGTGATGACCAGGTCCCTGGTGATGTAAGGTGGGAACACGTCACTCCTCAACAGATCTCACATGGGTGTGCAACTTCTCAGCACATTTAAAGATTAGGACAACACGTAGGCAAGTTCATGATGCCAAATCAGACCTGAATTTTTGACACCTGCATATAAAAATGTAGGTCATCACACTTGCCTTTATTTCCCTTCTGGTTTTCCAAAGACCCATGCCCATGTCCCAAGTCACCATGTGCCCATACACTCAGTCTTTCCCCACCTCCAGTTTACCAGGGAGAGGGTGCTTTGCAAGCTGGGAGGAATATTGTCCAGGCAGCAAAGCACTGCTGGATTTTAGCAGGAACAGGCCTGATGTAGCCTGTTGGCTACTCCCAGGGAAGGGCCAGGAGCCCAGCTGGACACCCTGGCAGCTGTGGGACGGTACATCCACCCCACTGACCACCAGCGCATTTCCTCCTCAGGACTTTTGCCACCAGTTCATTGCCCAGTGGAAGAAGCTGAACCTGGATGTCATGCTGTGTCCCATGCTGGGCCCGGCCCTCGGCATCGGCTACCCTGCGAAGCTCTCAGGTAGGACCCTGGCAGGGGACCTTTGCCATGGCACCGTGCCAGTATCCATGAGCAGCCTTCCTCCTCCCCTCTCATCCCCTGGGTGCTCGCCAGCAGTAGGAATTGGGGAAGCTGCAGCCCAGCCCACGGGGAGCACCCAGAACACACCCCCGGTGCAGTGGGAGCCAGAGGGCCGATTTCCACCCCTCAGCCCCTGAGTTCCCAGTACAAGTGCCCCATTAGCTGGGATCTCACGTACACAGAGCGGGGTGAAGGCTCTCCCTGCGTGGGCTGGCACTGCAAGCTCCCCCCCTCTCCCCCAGTGGCAGTCAGCTACACCATGCTCTACAACGCCCTGGACTTCCCTGCTGGTGTTGTCCCTGTCACGCTGGTGACCGATGAGGACGAGGAGGAGCTGAAGGGCTACAAGGGATACTATCAGGACTGGTGGGACCGGACCCTGGCGAAGGTGAGTGGTGCCAGGTTCTCCAGGGGCACGAGCTCCCCCATGCCTTCCCCTGGACGTCCCCAAGCCCTGTCCCTCTCTCTGTGCCACAGGCTTTCCGCGGCAGCGTGGGGATGCCCGTGGCCGTGCAGTGCGTGGCCTTGCCGTGGCAGGAGGAGCTGTGCCTGCGCTTCATGAAGGAGGTGGAGACCCTCAGCCTGAAGAAGAACAGTTTCTTCTGAGCCCCAGGTGCTCAGCCGGAGCAGGATCCCAGCTAACACCAGCGTGGGCCATCCTTTGCTGTGACCCACAGGACTCTTGTCCCTCTCAGTGAGGATGCAGTGATGGCTGGGCTGGCTGCTGGCTTTGGGGCTGAGGGGAAAGCAAGCGAGCTCTGCTGTGGTGGAGCTCTTCCAGTCATTGTCCTAATACAGTACATTTTATTATCTGAGTCTGTTATTCCAAGTCTGTGTTTGTGTGGGGTTGCGGTGGATTTTAACCACCCCAGGGAAATACAAGAACATGATCTTTCTCTTACAGATGGGGAAACTGGGGCACAGGGACTGGTTCTGTCCAAGATGCTGAGACTACTACTTGGAGTGCTGTAGAAACAGGGATTTTCCCCTCTCTTCTCAGCTCCCTGAGGATGAAATCTGGCATTTTCCCTAGCACAGACCAGCAGTCAAAAGGGAAAGCTGAGCCTGCGTGCAGACTCTGGCAAGCAGGGAGGGAGCTGGCCCACTTCCCACAGCATAGGGCTGCTGGCACCCTGCACGGCATGAAGGAGAGATCATGGAATCCCAGAACAGTTTGGGTTGGAAGGGCCCTTAGATATCGTCTTGTTCCGTGGGCAGGGGCACCTTCCACTAGACCACGTTGCTCAGAGCCCCATCCAGCCTGGCCTTGAACACTTCCAGTAATGAGGCATCCACAACTTCTCTGGGCAACCTGTGCCAGGGCCTCATCACCCCCAAGGAAAGAATTTCTTATATCTTCCCTAAACCCACCCCCTTTCAGTTTGAAGCCTGTACTGAGCAGCGTGCCAGGGTCAGATGGACAGCAGACAGCCTGCCTTGCACACCTTCTCCTCCCATTTGGCCCATGCCAGGTTTTCCAGCAGGATTTTCCAGCCTCTGGCAGCCACTGTCACTGGGATTGGCAGCACTGGCTGCTCCCGGCAGGTTTCCAAGGGTGTTCCAGAAAGGAATACCACAATGCTAAAGTGTTTTCCCGATGCAGGAATGTCGAAAGTAGATTGTAACAAAGCTCTGGCAGGATTAATGTTTGGGTTTTTAATGCATTATTGTAGTTTAAACCAGAGCCATGCAAAAGCATGGGGTGTTTTCAAGGGCTGGGGTAGTGTTTATCACAGCCAAGGAGAAAGCAGTCCCCAAGGACCCCCTTTCTTTATCAGCAGGCTTTGAAAACATGAGGGAGGGAGCTCCAGGCATCCCATGACTGAATGCTATGTAAAGCCAAGCCCAGAACAGCATGGGTGGGGTTACAGGTGCTTTCTGCCCACACAGAAATTGCTGGATGGGGTTATATGTTTGCTTTAAAATTCAAGCCTGGAGGACTTGTCCCGGGACCTTGTGCCACCTGCACCCCTGCTGCCAGAGCCAAGCACTACATCACTGTTAGCTTAACCCCTCTCTCCCTGGCACGGAGGTGGGCAGGGTGCAGGAGTCCAACCCCTGCAGCCACCAGTGAACCTGAACCTGTAATTGTTCCTCACTGGAAGGCCTGAGTGAAGATCTCCAGCAAGCTCACGACCATGGGACAGTGCACCAGGCAGGGCCAGAGCTGCTGGGTGGCTCTGGGGACTTGAGGCTGTCACAAGGGCCAGCTGCAGGCTGCTCCCAGCCCAGCCTGGGCAGCAAGAGGTTGGTGTGAATGGCAGCACTGAAGCACTCAAGGCTGGGATGGGGCAATGAAGACCAGTCAGTGGGGAGAGGTTGGTGACATCCACACTGAGTCGTTTGGCTCATTTTGCTGCCCGCCCTGTCCAAACAGGGAGGAGCCTCCTCAGTTTTCCACTTAGCAGTTTCTCTGCAAGGTCTCACGTCTTCCCCAAGCTTCCTCCCTGCTGCCACGGGAATATCCCACAGGACATGTCTGTAACAGGCAAGAAGGTAACATGATACAGCAGCACGACCCCTGGCTTCGGTCCCCGAGCACGACCTGTCCATCAGAGAGCAATGGTTACCCTGGGCACTCTCTCCTTACAAGCTGTGCTACCCTGCTGCCTGGAGCAGAGCCAGCGTCTCTCCACATATAGGGGGGTGGCCTCGCCTCTTGGCAATGAGCTCTCAGAGGCATCTCCTGTCCCTTCCCTGTGGGCTTGCAGATGCTTGAGAACTGAGAGAAGCTTAATTTTTTCCACCCCTACTCTCTGCATTAAGCCACGGGACAGTCCTGGGCACGGGGAGTAGCCGTGGCAAGGGGCAGCTGGTAAGACTACATGGTCCAGCATTCTGCTGGCTGGAGGATGGGATAGAAACAGGAGAGCAGACTCTGGATCCATCAGAGGGGATTTCCCAAAAGTGCTCACCCTCTGACTCAGGTTGCCAAAATGCTTTTCAAAGGGGCTGGGCTTAAAAATGGTGCAGAGCAGTCATACTCCTTGAAGGCATCTTCAGATAGTTCCTTCCACACTGCATTTCCAGAGTCACTGTTGCACCTTCATTCTCTTGGTTCTCCTGAGCTCCCATCTCTCCACAGTGCAGTTTCACTCCCTGCACGAGGTTCCCCAGGACAAGCAGAACCACATTTCCTGGGTTCACGGGGCTGCAGGTGATGCTGCCTGAGGAACAGGGATGATGGCTGAGCACCTCCAGTTAATGGGCTTGAGTGTTCATTAATTATTACATGTGGGTACAGCAGGGCCAGCCCAGAGCTGGGCTTTGCTGGCCCTCAGCTCTGTGTGTAGCCAGGTACAGCCACAGCCTCTGGCTGGGGGACACACAGCCTGGGGGACACCCCCGCCTTGGGGACACCCCTGCCTTGGGGACACCCCCCAGACTGAGTAAGCTGAGCACACTGCTTTGCAGCCAGACCCTTTCAAAGTCCACAGTCTGGAAAGTCCATTCCTGGACTTTGTAAAAGCAACTCTGCTTCAGAGCTGATCCTGCACAGCAGGCGAGCGCAGAGGCTGCATTCATCAGCCCTCCGAGGAGAAGGTGGGAGAGCCAGGTGTCTGCAGCTGGACCTGAGAGAGAAGTCATGACCCAAGAGCGACTGTGGCAGGTCCTGGATCCATCCTGGGGAGACCCTCGTGCCCTCTCAGCTCTGCTCTGCAGCTCAGCTGCAGCGGTGGTGCTTCTGAAATGGCTGGGACGGAGGCAGGTCCAGCAGAGGATGGATGAGGCAAGGAGGTCTCGGGATCTGGCCCTGGAGAGGATGGAGAAGGCAGCTCACAGGCTTAAGCAAGAAGTAAGTTTGGGGTATAAGTGAGGAAGGGATTATATTTTGGATAACCAAAGAAATGGGGAAGCTCTGATCAGTCCCTCTGTGAATGGTGGCTGGGGCATGGGCACATTTTAGAGCATCACCAACCCAGTGTTTGGTGAGGGTCATCACCCTCAGTTGTCTCATAAGGCCCTCCTATAAAAGGCAGTGTAAATTAAGTATTTCCCAATACAGACCCATTGGGGAAATCCTGAGGATGAAAGGAAAATTGGAGCTTGGAGCCTTCTCAATCAGATCACCACCCCAAACCTCCCTGTGCCCTTTCTTCTCATCCATCCCTACTGCCAGACCTTTCCTCTCCCATCCTCTTTCCTCTGCCCCTCCATAGGGATCTGTCTGCCCCATCATCCTAAAAGCACAAGGGGGCTTCACGTCCCTCCAGCATCTGCACATCAGTGACCAAAAGCCATTTCCTCCTGCCCATGCCCAGGTAAAGAAGCACCTGGATTTTAGGAGGTCAGGCCCTTGGAATTGTCTTAAACCTGTAAGAAATACCTCCTGCTATTCTTTTCCTGGAGGGGAGGTTGCAAACAGCCCACACACTTTTTTTTTTTGCCCATGTTAATGATAAATTTTGTAAAACTTTAGCTGGTTGAACTGCTATTTGGTGAGTTGGAGTTAGAAGGGGAGTGAAGGCCTGTAGAGAGTAAACAGAGACAGGTCAAACCACTCTTACAGGTTCATGCAACTCCCCAGTCAAGGTGCAGTTTTCTGCCTGTTTTGGTTCTGGTTTTATGAACTAAGACTCAGCAAATTCCCTGTCAGCAAATTCCCCACTCCAGAGCACACAGTGCTCTGTGGGAGGTCCGCATGTCTACAGGGCATATCTCCTAAAATGTTCCATTCAAGGTGATAGCTGGGCAGATGTTCAAATTGGGTATTTGCAGCCTTAACCAACCTTTTCTGTCATTTTCCTCCCTCTGTACCCAATTTTCCACCCTTTACAGAACCCAGGCACCCAGACCTCACACATCCTCTCCCTGACAATGGTGGAGCTGGCAGAGAAGCTGAAGGAGGGGTCCCTGTCCCCAGAGAGTGTCCTCTACTCCTACATGGACAAAGTGAGTGATACCTCCAGCATGGCAGAGATGCTGCAGGGCTCTCCTACAGTGGGACTTTCAAATTAAAAATCATCTCGTTTGCTGAGAGAACCAGCAATTCTGGGGATTACAATTTTTCGGTACTGTGTTGTCTGAAGGGTGGCTTACAGGCAAATAAGCAGGACAGAGATCCAGGGCAGAAAAATATCTCAGAAAGAAACATCCAAAGTTTATAGGTAAGATCTGAATAATAAATGCTGAAGTTTTGAGGAGCTTGAAAATTCAGCTTGAAAACTCAATGTGTAATGTCTCCTTCCATCCATTCATCTGTCTTGCTGCTCTTCTCTGTTCTGGAGAGGCTTTGGAGGTGAATCGGGAGGTGAACTGTGTGACAGACTTCATTCATGGGTGTGAGGATCAGCTCCAGAAACTGAAGAAGCAAAAGGAGAAGGGGCTGCTTTATGGCATTCCCATCAGCATCAAGGACCACATTAACTGCAAGGTACATCCCCAGTTCCTCTGCCTTTTGCCTCGGGGTTGGGAACAGGCCAGGATGTCCCATCCTCATCAGGACTGACTAAGAGTTCCCTCAGAAAAGGATGTTCTGGATCCAATATTGTGGGACCAGCAAACCTGCCTTTCTTATGATGAAAATTTTGTTTTCTGCAGAAGTTTCTAGCCTGTTCTAATCTGGGTTTCCCTGGGATACTCAGGTCCTGTTCTGCCTCTGAGAAAAGTTAGGTGGGAACTTTGGCACAAGAGGCATCACAACTTAGGTCTGTTTTTGTCACAGCTCCCAACAGCATCTCTCCTGCACCTAAAGAGCTTTGTTTCCCATCCCCAAGGGCCACATCTCCTCTGGAGGGATGGTGAAATTTCTGGGCCAAGTGAAGGAAGAAGACAGCGTCATTGTGCAGGTTCTAAAGCACCAGGGGGGAATCCCCTTTGTGAAAACCAACATCCCACAGACCATGATAAAGTAATGGCATGTTTGCCTTCGTGGAAACACTGACACGCGCCTCCTGCCATCCAAGCTAATCACGCACGTTAATTGCCTCCTTACTTCGATCTAAAATGATTTCTCTTGTATTTGATGCCTCTTTCTTCTTAAATTCAGTCTCAAATCTACTTCATGCTGATTCTACCTGCAGGGATTAATTCCACACCCATCCTTGCACGGGTGCTCTATGCCCTCCATTTATGGTTTGCAGAGGCACAAGTACCTCACTCACCTGCTGATCTTCCCTTCTCCAGCTACGACTGCAGCAACCCCATCTTCGGCCAGACCTTGAACCCCTTCAACCCACAGAAGAGCCCCGGGGGCTCCTCGGGCGGGGAGGGAGCTCTGATCGCAGGGGGAGGCTCCATCCTGGGCATCGGCTCGGATGTGGCTGGCAGCATCCGCCTGCCCTCCAGCTTCTGCGGGCTCTGTGGCCTCAAACCCACAGGCAACAGGATCAGGTACATCCCAGCTTCCGTCCTCTTCTTCCACCCACTGTGGAGGCTGCAAGGTGTCCCCCACAGTGCATCAAACTTTATGGTTTATTCCAGGGTTAAGTTAGCATTGAACTTGCTCTGTTGATGACGTAAGACGACTTCAATCACAACAAAGACTTATTCCGTTTTTAATAGCCCTGGCCAAGAAGCTGAAAGCAAATACTACAGGATGATCTCCTTTTCAGATTTTTCCCAGCCCTTGCTTTGTTTGTAAGAGTTTTCTGTTTATCAGAGGCGGTTTGCCCACAGATAAGGAATTAGTTGCAGCAGGGATAAGAGATGATAAATGCTGCCCCTAGCAGCTTCCAGACCATCTAAGTCTTCTTCCTAGCCTAGGAAGTGTCAAGTCTTTGCAGGAACTTTTGCCCTGCTGGTTTTGATTGAGGGCAAATGGGAAGTTTGCAGCTCAGCATGGTGACCTGCCTTACAGCCAGCTGCTAATCTGCTTCTCCCATTATGTTCCCAGCAAACAGGGAGTCGTTTCTCCTCTCATAGGAATGCAATCAGGTAAGTCCATGATGACATGTTACTACATCAAACCTCTGCCTCTTACATCCCCTACTACTGAAATGCCAGCAAGGGTGCTTGCTGTGGTCTGTGCCTCATGGCCACAGCAGTGACCTATTGGAACAGCCTCGTGTTACGGCATTTTGCTCCATTTGCTCTGTTCTGGGTGGTGGCCGGTGTTGGCTGAACCTCAGCAGGATGAAATAAGTGCAGTGATGGAATGGAATCAGGCAGTGCAATGCCTACCAGGAGAGGTGTGAGATGTGCATCCCAAAGGCCTGGGATGTCTCACTGAAGATGCTGCCAGGAGACTCTGGCAGCTTCAGCTGCTGCCAGGCAGCATTGGCAGGAAGGCTGCAGCCCTCTCCTCGAGCCTGCAGAAGCCTGACCCAGGAGGTCATTAGGCTCATTAGGCTCATTAGGCTGCCTCTGCTCTGACAGATCCTCCCTGCTGGACCTCCTTGCTCATTACACTCATTCCCCTCATTCCCTACTCCCCGTCCCTGACCTGAAGCTCCGCCGTGCTGGAGCCCTACCAGTAACTACGAGACAGCAGCAGCCCACCTGGCTGCAGTGACAGCCCCTTTGTGCTCGCAGTGACAGGGATGCTGGGGCCCATGGCGAGGGACGTGGACAGCCTGGCCCTGTGCATGAAGGCGCTGCTCTGCCAGGAGATGTTCCAGCTGGACCCCACCGTGCCCCCCATCCCCTTCGATGAGGAGGTAAGGCTCGGAGGCGCTCCCATGTCTCCATCAGCCCAGCAACAAAGTACAATCTCGGGAGATTCCCATCCGGTTTCATGTCCCAGGATAGCAAAGAATCCAGGGAAACACACATCCTTGTGGACAGGGGACACCCAGCATGAGTGACCCCAAGGAGCAGCCACACAGCAGGGCTGGCAGGCAGGAGGTGGTGTTGGGAAGACCGTACCACGGACCACTGCTGCAGACCTGTGTTCTGGACAGCACTGCTTTTCGCCAGCCCTGCTGCTCCCATCATTCCCCAAGCCCAGGAGAGCTCAGCTGGTGCCTCCCTGAGCCCTGGGAACAGTCCAGTCTTGTGCTTCTCCAGGGTGCAAGTCATGGCTTCTGTCTCACAGGTTTACACCAGCTCAAAGCCTCTTCGCATCGGGTATTACGAAGGAGATGGTTACTTCCAGCCCTCACCCAGCATGAAACGGGCTGTCCAGCACACAAGGAAGCTCCTCCAGGATGCAGGGCACACGGTGGGTTTCCGTGCTCGTGGTTGCCTGGAGCTGTTACCCTGCTCCTCACAAAGTCTGGACAAATCACTTTCCACCTCTGCTTTTGCTCCCCATGAAAGAGAAAGGCAAATGCAACAGCTTGTTTTCCAAACTGGAGTGATCTTGCCTATATTTCTGGCCTAGCAGACATGATAATTATGTTCAGATATCTCCAAGTCACCCCAAGCACTGTTGTTTTCAATCATGTCTGGTGTTCCCATAAATATCAAACTCACGACAGTTTCCATGATCCCTCAGCTGTTAAACACAGCTAACAGATTTCTTACCGGGAAAGTGGGAAGGAGGTTGGAGCAGTTGACCCTCCAGGGACTTCTTTTAGCCTACATTTTTCTGTGGTTCCACCAGTGGAGATTTCTATATGGGAGCTGTTCCAATGATGCAAATTAATTTTTAAAATAGTTTTAAAAATTGGTGGTTTGAAGTTTCTAAGAATTCTTCTCTAATGTGTGGAGGAGTGGAGCCTGTGCCAGGTCCCAATATGTGTTAATGCCTTGGAGGGGACTAATGGGAGATGAAAATGAGGTTTTGCTGTCCTAGAGCAGTGAAGGAGGGTGTAAGTTTCCCACCACTTCCCACTGACCTCTGGTGACCACTGGTGATGCAGGGAGGCTCACAGAGGGCTCTGTGAGTCATTCACCTTTGCTGCCTCTTGGACAGGGATGGTTTTCTTGCAGCTCGTTCCCTTTGCCCCGCTGAAGATCGACTACGCGGTGGATGAGCTGTTCACCAGAGGGATTTTCTCGGACGGGGCCGCCCACCTGGTGGACTGCTTGTGAGTAAAACCCCATCACGGTGTGGGCTGTGAAACCCGGAGCTGTGAGGCCAGTGGCTGCATCCAGAGTGTTTGTATCGTGGGTGCCAACTGGATAATGAGCAGCAGAGGAGCAGTTTCTGGCAGGATGACTTTAGCACGAGCAGCAGCCAATTCTCACGCACAGGTAACGTGGGGGGTGCCCACCCAGCCACTCTCTCACCTCAGCATGCCCAGGGCTGTGCTTTGCACCACTGCAAAGCTCTCCAGGACTTTTATGGCCCTGATGACACAGGCAGTAAAGTACAGATTTATCTGTAAATTTTGCAATGAGCATTTACATCTCAGCGTCTATTGCTCAGTGTTTTCCATTGAAACAGGCAGATTTTGTCTTCTAGCAGCTCCCCTCCAAGACAAACCCTGCCTTGGGAGCAGCACTGCTGTTGCTATAGCTCTGTGACTTCTCTGCAGGTGACTTCTCCTGACTTTTTCACTCTCTGCCCTTCCAGCAAAGGAGACATCGTGGATCCTAACCTGAAATCCCAGTTCAATACGTACAGGCTTCCTGCTCTGGTGAAAAGGATCTTGGCTATCATTTTGAAACCCATAGTAAGTGTGTGGGTGTGTCTCACCTGTGTTATGGGAAATCTGCAAAGGGGGGAGGTTTCCTTGTGCAAGGAGGTAAATTGTACCCTCCAGAAATGCTTGGCTGCTTCATGTTAAGTGCCTGATGGGCTTCATAGGGAAATACATTTAGTCTCTAAACCCAGGCTGAACTTATCAAGTGAGTCTGACAGCCTTTTGTGGGAGTTTTGTGTGGGGAGGTTGAAATATGATCCTTTCTCAGGAAACCTGTGAGCATACAGCTCATCCAGCAGTGAGCTCCAGGAGAATGGATATCACTAGCAAAGATCTAAACAACATTCTCACATCCAGAAGATGCTCTCCAAGACTAGTGGTGTGGTCTGGAGCCTTATTTGTATGGGTTGTTGTGATTAAATGTGTAAATTAATGTGGGAGTAAACCCACTTCACTGGAACTGGCCTGTTCTTCAGAGCCACTTCTGCTAGGACAAGACACATGCCCAAAATGCAGTCACAGGGCAGCCAGCTATTCCAGCTGCGTTGTCATTGATTAATCCCAAGTTTTTCTCTTCCCTCCTAAAGTACCCACGAATTGCCCGGGATCTCAGCGCTCTCTGTGGAGTGGGGTAAGACACACTGAGGTAGCTCTGGAGGAAGGGGATGTGCTTGGCTGTGCCCACCCGTGCATGCAGGTAGCTGCCAGCTGGCTGTGTGTGCAAAGCCCTGCCTGCACGGGGCTGTGTGGCACAGGCTGGGCCAGGTGAGTGTGTGCTGCCCTTGCGCCACCTGGGCTCAGCACTGGCCTACCCAGGGCTGCTCAGCCAGAGGTTCTTTTAAGAGTTTGAGGATCCTCAGAGTGGCAGAGCTAGGATGGCTCCGTGGAGATCAGCACAGGGAGATGTGGGCTGTTTTCCCCATCAGGTGGTACCCACAGCATCAAGTGCCAAGTTAATGCAGAGGTCTCTGCCTGCACGTGCAGTGTGGTGTGAGGTACCTGCACCTCCAAAAGAGGCACAGACACGCCCAACTGGCAGCAAATTAATTTAGAAGACTGATTTTTATCCAGGTGTTCTGGCATGCTTTAACAAAAGCTCTTTTGATGTACCTGTAAGCACGTGTGCACCAGGGGAATCAGCTGGGTGGCACCGTTGCTTGTTCCCAGAAGGGTCATGCAGTTACCATAAAAATGGGCTGTCTGTGCATTTTCTTAATTGTTTTCTGTTGCCACATTTACAAAGCTGATTAATTCTGCCACCTTTCCAGATCTGCCAAAAACCTCTGGGATCAGCATGGAGCAGTGGCGGTAATGTGATTTTTATTTTATTTTCCTTACCCTAGTGAGAGGTCTCCAAAGTTTCTAAGCAATTGTTTTGCACTCTGTGATGGACTTGGGGTTGGAAATTATTCATCATCTTTTGCCCTGCATTGTCTAAGCAAAAATAGCATAGGAACAGCCACTAAAGATGAGGCTTCATTTTGTCTTTTCTGTCTCTTGTTGCAAATTCTTCATTTCAGGCATTAAGTGTTATTGCAGTGAGCTAAGGCCATGCTTGAACTATCAAGCAGAGATATTAGGAGTCCAAAACTGTGTTTGTGAACTCTGTGACTTAGGTGGCTTCCTCATGAACTCATTTGAGATCAGGAACCTCAGACAGGAAGCTTTTTCCTAGACATCTGCATCCAGTGCTGCCACAAACTGGCCAGGTTCCTCTTTTAAACCGGTTGAGTTTTATGCTTGCTTTTGGTTTTATTGACTGGCTCCTCTCCTCCCTGCTCTGATGTTTGGAAACCTTCATGTTTCCTGTGCTCTTTATTCCCTTCCAGTTTATCCTCGTTTTATTTTTGTCCTTGAGTTTAAATAGCACCTCTCCTCTCTGGTATTTTCTACTGCCTCCGTCTATTTATAGAGAGTATCCTCTTTCAGCTGGTGTTTTGCAATGCTGAAGAGGCTGGGTCTGTGTTCCCTGGAACACCCTCACAACCCTCCCTGAGGAGAAACATCCCCCCAGCCTGCACCACCAGCCTCCATCAGTGCCAGTCACTCCACGGATGTGCACTCTGGTCTGACAGATTATAGGGCAGGGGAAAAACTCCTAAAAAGCTGCCTGGTCAATGGTGGGAGGGTTTGAAATGAAATGGGCATGGGGGTTTTTTTTAAGGTGAAAACAGATTCCCCTTCCACTCCCAAAAAAACCCCCACAGAAAACCAAACCCAAGAGAGACAAACCACAAAAAAAAAAAAACCCACACAAAAAAGAGCCACCACAAAAAAAAAAAAAAAGAAAAAAACACACCAAAAAAGCCAAAAAGAAAACACTTTAGAAGGTTTGATGGCTTCAAAGATATTTTGAATTGTTGTAGGTCAGTGAAGCCATGTTCAAATGTTTTCATCTACCACAAACAAGAACTGATTCAAAACTTTTGGCTAGTGACCAGCTTTTCTCTCAGAAAAAAAAAAGAAAAAAAGGAATCAGGTTAGCTGCAGTGACTGTATTTCCTGGAAACACATCTCATTTGTTGAACTTTCAGCAGGAAGGATCTCAGACTGCAGGTGGAAATTGAGGTCAGACTAAAGAATAGCCCCAAGGCGAGGTCTTTTGTGAGAGAGCTGGAAGACTCTTGTACAGAAAACTTGCTGTGTAAGGACAGGGGCTGGGCCGTGGGGCAGATGTGTCCCTGTAGCCAGAAAATGGCTGCAGAAACAACTATACTGTGGCTCCAGTATAAATATATATATCTCCATGTCTGTTTGCTGAGACAAAGTGGGATATCTCTGTGAGGGTGGATTCATTCATTGTCTGATGTTCAGCACAGCTGTGGTAAACCAGACTGCAAATCTGGGTTTCTCTTGGAGCTGCAGTACAGTCCTGAAGCTGTGCCTCCTGCATTGTGGGGGATGTCCTGGGGCTTGCCCAAATGTCTCTTGCTGCTTCCTTTCCTTACCTGTAACCTCATGCAGAATGAAAGAAGGTTTTGTGGAAGTATTTTGGATTCATGTCTTCTAGATACTTCTACCAGAATAACAAAAGCTTTTAGGAAATGTGACTTTTTAGTCATCTAAACAAACTGCTGTTGATCTCCATTCAATATTATGCTAAATCAAAGCTGTTCATGGAAGGGATTGGGTTAATACTCAAAGAAATCTGTTCTGAAATGCACATCTAGCATTAAAGTCTAGGTCTGGGCAGCACATGGTATTTCTGACGGGAAACCTAAAAGTGGAAGAACAAAACTCCTTGACCTTTTCAAAGCACAGCTCAGATTTTATTTGTTGTATCCAGGAAGGCTTTCTCCCTCCTTTTCCTCTGTGTCAGCATTGCTCTGCCACTGCTGTCCAGCAGACACGTCTGCCATCTCCCCTGCCTTTCCTTCCAGGCTTACCGCACCGAGTTCATTGCCAAATGGAGGGAGCTCAGGCTGGATGTGATCCTTTGTCCCGCGCTGGGGCCAGCCTTCAACCACGGCTACGCTGGGAGGCTCTTTGGTAATGTCCCCTGAGGAGCCCCTGCACACACCCAGGGTGCTGCCTGTGGGCAGAGCTGCAGCAGGATGCTTGGGTCCCTTGGACATTCCCCAAAACCACGCACGGTGCTCGCTCTTCCCTCTGTGGGAGAAAGCAAAGGAGAGGCCTCTGGGTGGGTCTTCTCACACCCCCACCTCATCTGAGCAGCAGATGTTTGGATTATTATGGGGCAGCAATTAGTGGTCCCTCTGTCCCAGTTGTTTATTTGTGAGTTTTCCCTGTTTTTCTGCTGCAGAAAGCCCCAGAGCTACCCCTGCAGCAGAGAGTGGCAGTGAGGACAGCTGTGGTAGGCTTGGGTACAGGACCAGGCTCGTGTGGATGCAGCTCTCACATTTCCCAAGACTCTGCAAACAGCAGGAAGGCTCATTGTGTGTGACTTGCAGAAAAAGGTGGTTTTTTATAGCTTCCAGCAGTCAGGGTCCTCCATCCCTCTAGCAATGACCTTTTGGGATCCAAAATCCCCACGGCTGTGTTACATAACTGGACATCAGGAATATCTTGAAGAGAGAGCTGGGATTTTTCCCCAGGGATAGATGCAGACTCTGAATTGGTCCCTCCCAGAGCACATCTAATCTCCACATGAGTGACAGGTGAAGGCACAGGTCACTCTCTGCTCTCTGGCACTCAAACCTCTCCATCAAAAGTCCTTTTGAGGCAGCACATTTCCAGGGCCTCCTCAGGACCAGCAACTCCAGCCTGCAATTCCCGCAACTCAAATTATCATCTGAAGGTCATTGCTGGCCCAGCACAATAAATTTTGCCTTTTTGCATGCTCTGTCTTCCAGCTGCGACCTCCTACACCAATTTGTACAACGTGCTGAACTTCCCTGCTGGGGTGGTGCCGGTCAGCACGGTCACGAGAGCCGACGAGGAAGAACTGAGGCACTACCGAGGGCACTACGGAGACCCTTGGGACAAGAGGCTGAAAGAGGTCAGCAGGAAAAGAGCTTAAGCCTAGCAACTGGCGGAGTGACACCTCTGGGACGTTGTCCCAAGGTGTGTCTACATCTCCTGATGAAAGTGGGAGCTTGTTTAGCAGCGCAGTTTGCACCCACTGTTTCAGTGCCCCGTGGTGCAGCAGGGCTGGTGTTTGTCAGCCTGGCAGCTGTGCCCTCACTCGTCTTCCTCTGCCCTCCCTTCCTGCGATGTCCCGTGCCTGCCCGGGTGCCCTGACTCAGCACTGTCCTTAACTTTTGCAGGCTGTGGAAGGAGCCGTGGGGATGCCCGTGGCCGTGCAGTGCGTGGCCTTGCCGTGGCAGGAGGAGCTGTGCCTGCGCTTCATGAAGGAGGTGGAGACTCTTGCCCACGGCCAGAAGAGAAATGTGTGATTTCTGGGAACCAGCCTCCAATGTGACGGCTTTTCATTCCCTGCCCTTCCCTCCAGCCACCTTCTACTGGATATGAAGCAAAGTAGATAGTGAGCTGAAGACTCTGAACTAATGTTTCAATAAAGTGGCACTAAATTCAACTTAGAAATAGCCAGCAAAAATCTTGTCTCTCTCCAAATTGTCCTTCGTTGTTAAACTGAGTCAAAAAGACAAAAGGACTGAGAGTTAATGCTGGACCAAAGGGATCCAATAACAACAGTTTAATGATATCTGTTGCATGCTGTGAGACCAAAGAGCTGTTTATTGCAACATTTTGCTTCCAACAGTGGGCAGGAGCAGATATTTGTGAGAGATTATAACCTGGCAAGTGCAGGATTCCCTCCCTGGCTGTGCCATTGTTTGGCCAAGAGACTTTTTGGCAAAAACTTGCAGTCAGCCCATGGGTTTAAATAGCTGCCTAGAGAGCTCTCCTCCACAAACTTGTCCCCTTCCTGAACTCATTTGCTGCCTAGATCTCCACACCATCCAGTAGTTTAGCTGTGCAGGGAGCAGTGCAAAGCTTAATATTCTCTGTTTAACCATAAGCTGTGAGAAATGTTAACTGGTCTGTCATCACTCCTGTTCCTCATTATTTCTTCCAGCTAAGCAATGGGAAAAGAAGGGGATTTATTGCCTACAAACACTTAGGGAAAGCTGAGAAAGCATTTCTGTGGCTACACTTAGGCCATTTGTGTTTGGTGCTTCCAACAACGCTGTGACAATTGTGTGCTGTTTCTTGGCCCATCCTTCACTCTCAAGGTGGAGGAAGAGGCTGGAGGAGAAAGTGGGAGTGATGAAGGAGATGCTTTGAATAAGCACGTGCATGTTGAAACAAGGCACGATCATTAGCGATGATCATTAGGGTGATTCCTTCTCCAAGCCTGCAGGTACAGGGAGAGAGGCAAGAGGTGACACTGCCCTTGGTACTCACCTGCCTCGCCGGGGCTGCTCGGGGATGCTGCAGTCATCCAGCTGCCTCCCGTGGCCACCAGCGGGTCTGAGTCACACCGTGAGTGTGACAGTCACACGGCCTGACTCACCAGCCTCTGACCCCCGCGGGGCCGGGAGAAGCCCCACTGCACATCCTGCTCCGAGGAGATGCCCTGCCTCTGCAGGATTGCTGCTGGGGGCACCAGCCACCGAGCCCCGGCCTGGGGGGAGCCTGTGGAATGACCGTGACCCTCTCAGGCCAGGAGCAAAGGGTTTTTAGCTGTCCTCTCAAAGGGAAGATGGGAGCTCTCCATTAAATAGGTAAATCTGCCCGGGTAGCATTCCTGGCTAGACCTGAGCGTGCAAGACCTTGTTTTGCAAGGAAAGGACTGTGTCCTTCACTCCTGTATCCCTCCATGTCTTTGCAAGGCTGAACCAAGTGAAAAAGTCCTGTTTCCAAAAGGAATTTCCCCAGGCATACCTGTGCTCTGCATTCCAGCTGCTCCTTGTGGATGGCTCTAGCAGGGATTTGCTGCTCCTCCTGCTCTCCTCTCTCCTGCCTCCAGACAGTCACTACATCTCAGAATCCTGCAGCACTTGCTCCCAGACCCAGCAGCCAAAGGGAATCTGTCCCTGTGATCCAGCAGATGCTGAAGCAGGGTGCATGGATGCTTGGATAAAGCTCTGCTGGCACTGAAGTGGATGAGGTGGAGAAGACATGTCCAGAAGAAGGTTGAAAAAGTGTGAGGGAAATAAGATACATGTTTGGACCTGACTTAGGGGTCTGTCCAGGAATTTAGAGATCAGGTAAATGCCTCAGCTGGGCAGAGAGCAAAGCACCTTCCTGGGTAAAACTCAGGGCCCTTCTCCAGCCAGGTTGATGACATCAGCAGTCATTGCTGCATCAACGGAGGGGAAAGTGGGGAGGGTGATGCTGACAGCAGTCTGGTGAGCTCAGGGGCTGAAACGCGATGAGAGAAAGGCCTTTAGCAGGGCATAACTTTAGGTTTTCAGGAGACTTCTTCCTCCAGACCTCCTCCAGGCTGGAGAAGGAACGTCAGCCCCTTCCACACCCACCAGGAGAGTGCTGCTGCTTCCAGCCCTGGTGCAGCTCCTTCACCGAGAGCTGCTGGCTGGGGCTGTGCAGCCCTTGCAGACTGCACCATGTGTTTGCAGAGTGCTTGTCCAGCTGCCTGGCACTGACCAAAGTCCAGGCTTCGCTCTGTCTCAGAGAATTATGTACAAATGCTGCTTAAAAAAGGCCAAAAGGGCTTTGTTTTTACTAGTTTCTTCCATCTTCAGCACAATATCCTGGCTGCGGTCTTTGATCATTTTTCCTCCTCCCTCTTGATTTTAATAGTTTAAATCTGCCCTCCTTAATCTACATTTCATTCTGTGGCCCGATAAATAACCAAGCAAGGTTGAGAGATTGAGGCATCAGAAAATCCAGAGGTTTTATTTGGTTTTACTTTATTTTGCAGGGCTTTTTCTTTCGTTTGCAGTTCACACTGTTGCACAGTCACAACACCAGGAGCAAATAAAACTCTCTAGAAGGACTTACACCAGCAGAACATGAGTGGTTAGAAGGGGTCAGTTGTCCCTTTACAGTATCCAAAGCACACAGAGCTCTCTGTGTAGCAGGCAGTGGCAGAGAAAATTAGGGACACAAACATTCCCAGGATTCCAGACGTTCACTTCAAACAAGTTTCAAGGAAGGTGGTAGCTGAAGAAGCTTAAAGCAAATGTTTAAAAAGCAGGTGAAGTGAAACACCTGAACAGAACAAGGCTCACCCTGAAACACAAAAAAAGCAAGAATTAGGGTTGGTACATCTTTCACTCTGAAACAGCTGTTTATGGCACAAATCCTCACCCCTCCAAGCATGGTCTCAATCTGCTTTATCTTTATTTTTTTTTCCTGTTACTGTTCCTCAGCTTCCCACATTCCCTGACTGCCCATGGGAGACCAGTGAAAGCCCAGCTTGCTGCTGTGAGCTTTGTTCCCAGCCATGGAGCAGCTGGGAACATTCCAGTCCCTCACCATCAGGGCACTGGAGTCTCAGCTCAGTGGGGACAGACCTGTGCAAGACACCAGACATGATGGAAGAAGTAGGAATGCTCCTGGACTTCTGGTGAAGAACTAACAGCTCTCTGCAGCACCCTTTCTGATCATGTCTCTGCCTTGCAGGACGAGTTCTAAGTAGGATCCATACAGCCCACTTGGCTATGGAAAGGCTGAAGGAAAATAGTGCAATACCCACAGAAGTGGGGAAAATGTAGGAATGGTGAGGAGAGAAAGCTGTCAGAGGTCTGAGGATTGCTATGGGAGTTCTCTGGTCCCATCCTATCACAGTTTATTCAGGAAAAGCCAACAGGGTCCTGGCTGAGCAAGGTGAAAAAGCTGAGACAGACCCTCACCTCTCAACTGATGTTCCTGGTGTTTGGAAAGGAGAAGCTTAGGCAGTGGCAAGTTTCTTAGCAGCTGTTATGTTCTGTGGGTGCTGGTGGAGTTGGACTGGAACTGAGGAAAGTGTTGTGCTTCCAATGGATATTCCAGGCTGAAATGAGTCAGAAATGGGATAGTTCCCAGAAAACATTTATTCAGCCTTCTGAGCCAACTTGAACAAGTTCCCCAGAGGGGTCCAGCCCATTTCACTATGATTTCAGTATTTTGTAAAATGCCTTTAGAATTCTTTCAGAGCAGTATAGTTAACATGCCTCGTTTTGTAAATCATTTTAAAAAGAGCATCAGAGTGTTTGGTTACAAATAAACACAAGACACAGCTGTCAGGATTTATTCTTTGCCATTTTAATCAAAGCTGACTTAAAAATATTTCTTACCAATTCAGAGAGAAAACAGTTCAGTTATAAAAATTTCTGACAAGACCCAGCCTGCTTGAGAGCTGAAGCTGCTGAGAGTGAATCAGTGCAGCTTTGCTCTTGCAAGCAAGGATGGTGCAGCTCTTGCTGGGGACAGGAGGGGACTCTCTAACTTGTTTTAATTGCCTTTTTCTGGGATGGTCCAAAGTGAAGGACATGTTGTGGATGCCACAATGAAATCCCAGACCAGCTGTTACAGGCTAACTCTCCTTGTAAAAAGGGTCATGGCTGTTATCTGAACTCCACTAGTGGGTTTGACCTTGGACCTGGATCAATTCAGGTGACAAAATCAACACGGAGGCGGGAATACTGACCTGAGAGTCAGGCAGGTCTGTCTCCTCTGTTGTGGACTTGAGATTTGACTTGGGACACCCCTCTACTTCCCTCCTTTATGTTCCCTTGGATTTGTGGCCTTGTGGTGGCAGGAGGAGCCATACCTTGGATTCATGAAGGGTGTGGAGATGCTGGCACATTGATAGGAAAAGAGTTTTCCCCAGCAGCATCCGGCCATCTAGAAATGTAGCTGTGCCTGCTGGAAAAGCTGCCCTCTGAAATGCCAAGTCAGCCTGGACACAGCTGTGTCTGTCTCTGTTAAACATTTACCAATGTCTAAAGGGCAGGATCAGGGCACAGATCCCAGGGCACAGGCAGGTGTGGGAAGCCAATGCCCTGACACTTCCCAGCACAGGGAGGAAACCCTCCCACATCTGCTCAGCCCATCACAGAGGCTGTGGTGCTGTCACACAAGCAAAGAACCCACCTCTGCCTCAGGAAGTGCTTCAATGGATTCCCGGAGGCTGGATGAGGGTTGGGAGAGGGCTGGGCATTGCTACATGCTGGCTCTGCTCACGTGCACCTTCTGGAAGCTCCTGCCGCAGCCAGCACCATGGAGCAGGAGCGGGATGAGCTGCAGTGTCCCCAGGCTGCAGCTCTTGTCACACCAGCAGTGCCACAGCTGAGGGGGCATTCCCAAGGAAGGGTGCCGCTGGAAGGGACACAGGGAAAGGCCAGCTCCATTTGTTACCACAGTGCTGCCAGCTCCGGAACGTTTCCTCGAGGGCGCCAGAGCCAATTTTGTTCAGAGTCCGTAAATTTCTCTAGTTAAGAGCTAAGATAAGGACATTCCCAGCTGACACAAACTGTGACAGAAAACAGCAGTGAACTCTTACAACTGCTAAGAACGGACGTGACAGTGGAAAACTGAGCACTAGAGAACCACGTAGCCCTGAAGGGAGAGGGCTCCTCAGCCTCCTTTCCATATCCAGTTCCACACACTCTGCTGGAAGCTTGCAAACTTTTGTAATGCACAATCCATAGCTGCCCAAACACTTTTCCCAAGGAGGGGACCCATAGGGAGGACCCACCATCCAAAAGCAACAGAGAAGATTGCAGACAGACCATGGCTGATGTGTGCTGGGTTGTTGCCTTCAGCTCAGTGTGTGATTCTTGGTGCTTGTAGCGAGAGGCATCTATGCTGGAAAGATGTCAGACGCTGGCCATTCCAGTGTCTGGTGGAAATAGTTTGCTTCTGGCCTGCAAGCCTGTGGGATTTTCCACTCCTAAGGCAATACCAGGGTGCTTTGTCACAGGGTGGAACAGCCCCTCCTTCTGGTGCATGAGGACACCACGGCGGTGCCAAAACAGCCTCTGGCCACCAAGGCAGCTGCAGACATGGCTTGGTGAGCCCAGGGTACCCCACAGCTATGCATCCCCTCGGCATACCACTCCCAGCCCTGTGCAGGGAAGCCTTCTTATTTCAAGCTGGTTTTCCTCTTCTCCCATTGCCGTCTCAGGCTACGCAGAAATAGGAGAGCAGCTGTTCCCTTGCTTCATTTGTTCAGTTGATCCTACGGTCCTCCCCAGCAGAGAACTTCCCACAGCCCAGAAAGCCCCTATAAACCCAACACCCCAATGAACACAAGGTTCATTGGCCAAACTTTACGCTCTCCATTTTGTGGTTAATCATTTTTGCTGCACACTCCACCTACAGTAGCTTTGCAGGGGTCAGCTTTGGACTGAACTATCTGAACTATTTGCTGACCCAGGATAGTGGTGCTGGGGGGAGGGATGGGCCTGGAGAATCAGGGAAGGTCTCCTGCACCTGCCTTGTTTTTCTTTCTCACTCCATCCCTGGAGATCAGAAACACACAGGATGATCCAGCAGCAGCTGAGACAGCTCCTGCCCGAGAGGAAGGTGGACACTTCTGCTACCCTCACCCTGCTTGGCGGCTCCGTGGCAGCCCTAGTGGTCTGGAAATGGCTGGGCAGAAAGATGATCCAGAAGAAAATGGAAGAGGCTTGGAGGACCCGGGATGAGGGTATGAAGAAAATGGCAAAGGCTGTGCAGCAGTTCAGGGAGCAGGTAACCTGTCCTTCTGGGGGGTCTGAGTCCCTCTGGGGTGTCTGCTGATGCTGTCCTTCAGCTCCTCCTTCCAGCTCGTGGCCCCATAGCTTTTATAAGGAGGGGATGTACCAGCAGCCCTCAACAAGAGGAAAGGCTGCCTTGGGAGAAAGGGAGGTCACTGCCCTCCTCAAGCTGGATGAGAAGTGGTGGGAGTCTACAGCTTGGGGAATGTGAATTACTCACTGAGAAGAGGTTTTTGAACAACACAGGTGATGATGCACCAGATCTTCATTGATCTGAACTCCAATTCTTTCACCATCTGGAAATGTCTCTTGCCGATAACGGGTAGAAGCAAGAAATCTTTTTCCTCTACTTAACTCTAAGTTCGCACATCTCTTCACAGCCCTGTATCTTTGTCTCTAAAACCTGGCTTCTGGATGGCTCTTGGGGTGTCTCCAAAAGTACTTTTTCAGTGTTCCCAGTCAGTGGCACCTCCCATCACGCTGCCCAGAAGGTGCCTGGTCTAACTCAACACTAATGAAGCCCAGGTTTTTCAGTGTCCCCCGGGAGCAGCCAGGACGTGACATGGGGGTGACTGAGCCAGGCATCCAACCAGCACAGCCCTGAATTCCTACTGCAACACTCATTTCTAACCACCTTTCCTTTCTGCGCCATTCACTTCTGAAAACATACTGGGTAAAGCAGCTCATGTTTACACAGGTAACACACCTGGAGATAAAGCCTACAAGTGATACATATCTCTACAACCTTTTTTCTTAAATATATATCTATATAAATATAAATATATTATATAAAATCTCTAAAAACCTGGTGGCACTGAGAACTGCCAGTCTTCTTTACCAGAGTAGAACTTGCCCACCTCTGAGTCCCTGCTGACTTCCTTGCAGTTTGATGGGCTTGAGCTATTTAATGTTTGTTCTCAGCCCAGGCTGTCCTGTACTGCTTGTACCTGTTCTGAGGGATGAAAGGACAGCCTGAGACTTGTGTGCAAGGACTTTGGTACCTCCTTCCCTGCGTAGTGTCTGTTTGTGAGGTTATGTCTTGGTCAGTGGGTAAGTCCCACTGTGCCAGGAGGAAGACATTGCCATGTCCTCTGATGCAGTGGATGGACAAAGCCCTTCCATACCTTGAGAGACAGCTGGGTTCCTGTGTTTGCATCCTGTTTGTGATGTCCAAACTCAGGATAAAACACTTGGCAGCTCAAGGTCTGAACCCCCCCATGTAGGATCTGCCTTTCCAGCAAGCTCTGTTGATAATGTTGACAGAACTTAACAGCCTTATCCCTTGAGCCAAAGGGTAACTGGAGCTGCTGCCCTGGATCCCCCTCATCTTGCCTCTCTCTGCAGGTCCCCAGTGTCCAGACGGATGCCATCCTGTCCCTGCCCCTGCTGGAACTCACTGGAAGACTCCGGGAAGGGTCTCTGTCCCCCAGGACTGTCCTCTACACCTACTTAGAGAAGGTGAGTGTCCGCCCACAGTGAGATGGACAAAGCAAATCTTTTACGTTCTCCGTGCCATGGTGTGTGTGCTGGTGGCTGAAAAGGCTCGTTGGAGCTGGATTATGACCAGCCTTTAATATAGCAGCTATTAAGAGAAAAACATGCTCTGTCTCCTGGGTCAGATCCATCACTGGGACAGCCCTTTGAGACGGCTTGAGCTGGGATGCTCTGGGGAGGGGGCTATTCATGCCACATTTTGTAGATGAAGGTAGCTACTGAATGCAGCTGTGTAATGATGCTGTTCTTATCCAACCCCTGTTCCTCCACACATCCAACTAAGGCCCTGGAAGTGACCCAGCAGACAAACTGCTTGCGACACTTTATCCCAGAGTGCGAGGAGCAGCTCCAGGAGATAGAACGGCACAAGGAGAAAGGGCTGCTCTACGGCATCCCTGTCAGCATCAAGGATCACATCAGCCACAAGGTTCTTCCCTTTGTGCTTGTGGAGTGTCCCATCGTGGGCTGGGCTGGGTGGTGAAGTGGTGGGACACAGGGAATGGGGAAGGGGCCAAATCCCTCCCTGCCTGCTCCACAGGAAACCTGGCTGTGTCTGAGGCAGCTACAACCCAGTGGTCACTCACTCCCCCTACACCCAGTGGGATGGGGGACAGAGAATAGGAAGGGTAAAAGTGAGAAAACTTGTGGGTTAGGATAAAGACAGTCTATTAGGTAAACTGTGCACACAAGAAAAGCCAAACAAGGAATTCATTCACCACATCCCATGGGCAGGGCAGCCACCCCTGGGAGAGCAGGGCTCCATCATGTGCGATGGTAACCAGGAAAGGCAAACGCCATCACCCCAAACATCTCCACAAAATCTCCCCTTCCTTCTTCTCCCCCCAGCTTTATATGCTGAGCATGACTCCATATGGCATGGAATGTCCCTCTGCTCACTTGGGGTCAGCTATTCTGGCTGACCCCTCCCAGTTTCTTGTGCACCCCAGCCTGCTCACTGTGAGGCAGTACAAGAAACTCTGTGCAAGCTCTAGTCAGTGATAACAGTAACATCCCTGTGTTATCAACACTGCTTACAGCACAAAATCCCAAACACAGCCCTTTAGTAGCTACTATGGAGGAAATAAGCCTACCCCAGCCAAAAGCAGCACAAATCTCCATCAGCAGAAAAAAACCAGGGGTGAATAGTTATAGACAGAAATGATTTCTCCTCTGATACGTGACACAGTACAGGCTGCACTAAGGTTGAGGGCTCTAAGCCCAAAGCAAGCCCCAAATACCATGGCTAACTGAAAAAGGGTCACACATTTTACCTGGGATTATTCCTTCCCCGAACATCCAATGGTGGATTCACTTGGACAGCAGGATGCTGGGATTGATCCTGAGCCAGTGCACCCATGGAGTATGGAGTTGCATTTGGGTCAGGGGAGAAAAGGGGCATGGAAAAGAACAAGGACAGCTTCAGGAGAAGCTTTAACTCAGCGAGTGCTTGGCAGCCCTCTGCCAAGGATGGAAGGAGAGGGAGTCCTTGGCCCTTTGAGCGAGGGAGGGAGTGGGTTGGTACCAAACACACAGCCCCGGAAGGAGCACCAGATGATCCTTCCGAAAGAGCAAGGGAGCTGCACTGACCGTGTCCCTTGTCACTTCTCCTCTCTGCAGGGGCACTTGGCGACCTGTGGGCTGGTGCAGTGCCTGGGCACTCTGATGGAGGAGGACAGCATCCTGGTCAAGGTCCTGAAGAGACAAGGGGCCATCCCATTTGCAATGACCAACGTGCCACAATCTCTCTTCAGGTGACACACATCATTAAAAATCTTCCCTCTGGTTGTGCTTCTGAAGGAAAAACCCAGCCTGTAGGTCCCTGGACAGGCTCCTCCCTGGCTCCTTGGACGTGGCCTGGAGAGTCCCTCTTCCATTATCTGGCAACAATCTCAACTGAAAGAGCTGTCAGATAAGATTAAGAGGGGAAAGAACCTGGGTTAAGAGAAATCAAGTGCACTTGTGCATGGGAGGGAGAGCAGAGGCTCGTGGGAATGAGCCGTGTCCTGAGGGATTTACGGGATGGAAGTGGGGTTGGCTCTGCCACAAAGGCTCTCTGCAAGGGCAAGCAAACAAACCCAAGGCATTTGGCTGTTCCCCACAGCCTGTTCCCTGGCTTTTTTTCTCTCCAGCTACGACTGCAGCAACCCCATCTTCGGCCAGACCTTGAACCCCTTCAACCCACAGAAGAGCCCCGGGGGCTCCTCGGGCGGGGAGGGAGCTCTGATCGCAGGGGGAGGCTCCATCCTGGGCATCGGCTCCGACATCGGCGGCAGCATCCGCCTGCCCTCCAGCTTCTGCGGGCTCTGTGGCCTCAAACCCACGGCCGAGAGGCTCAGGTGGGTGCTGGGCCTGCCCTTCCAACCCTGCTCATGGTCAAGCTTGGCTGAAGGGGCAAAGTACTGGGAGAGTACTTGGAGGGAGGAGAGAGGGTTCTTAAAGGCTTCTTCTTGGCTCTTAAAGGGTGGCTTGCTTTGCTCAAAACCTCTCCCAGGAGACAGCATGGTTAGATTCTGTGGGAAATGGGCATATTTTCATTGTAAATCTAGCCTGGAGTTAAAAGTAAAAGGGGGTTAAAGTGGTTAAATCATGCCAAAAGGGAACAGTTTGGGTTAAACTGAAACTAAGATTTGTTGGGGTTTAAGTTGGTTGGTTTGTTTGTTTTATTTTGCCCAAAATTTCCTGTTTCACAGTACTCAATTCAAATTTTGGAAATAATTTCCTTCTGTTTCTGGTCCTGAGCTGGAGACCCCACTATGCTATTCAAACATATTGGGAATATTTCCCCATTACTGAAATGACAATATACTTCTTTCTCTTTTCCCACAGCCTGTCTGGAGTGACTGGCCCAGTCAATGGCATCCTGGCAGGTACATGAATTTTAAATTCCTTTTCCCTACATCCTGTGAAGAGCCCGATGTTCTCCTGCAGGCCAGAAGAACAAAGAGACAACAAAGGCCTGTCTGGAGTCCATCTGAAACACCCCTCATTGCCTGCTCACCCCAACGTGGCTGTGCAGGGGGGTGGGACGGTGTCTGGCCCATCCATCTGCTCAGTGTGGGTGTTTGCTCTTGTCCCATCCAGTCCCTGGTGCAGTGGGGCCCATGGCGAGGGACGTGGACAGCCTGGCCCTGTGCATGAAGGCGCTGCTCTGCCAGGAGATGTTCCAGCTGGACCCCACCGTGCCCCCCATCCCCTTCAGTGAGGAGGTGAGGCCTTCAGTCAGCGAGCCCTGCTTCCTTCCAGGGTGCTGCACACCTTCCTGAAGGGTCCAGTTATCTTTACAGTACTGGTTTTCACTAAAAAAGCTCTCTTTGAGGATACAATTCATAATTCTCATGAAAAAAAAAATAGGCAAATCAGTAGCTATCCTGTCTGTGTTCTCAGCTGGAATGCAGCTTATTGAACTGAGAGAGCCCAGGAAAGCGTGGGGAAGAAGGCGACACTGGGAGCAAATAGCTGGAGATCTTTAGGGGAAGATGAGACAGGATCAGAAACTGCTGCAGAAAATCTCTTAATGGAGGGTGTTCCCTTTCCCCTCTGCAGTAGACCAGCTTCAGGAGGTTTTTCCACATCCATCCTTTGCAGCACTGGTTGAATCTACTGGTTTGGAGTATCTGGGCTCTTTCTGAAGGGTGGGATGGAGGGGGGTCTGGAGAAAAAGGCAGGGGTAGACATTTGGAAAGGGTAACTATAATCAGCAAACCAGAAAATTAGTTACTCCTTAACATTGGGAGCTCTTGCCCCCTTCTGCAGTGGGTGTCAGTGTGGGAGCACACCTACCCCCAGCAGGGTGGGTGTCACAGATGAGTGATTTAGGTCATCTAAAGAATCACTGGCAAAGGCATTGGAAAAAGAAGGTTTTAACACAAATTTGCAGAAGGGTGACAAAGTTCAATGACAGGGTTCACTCTGTTACTTATTACGAAGATGGAGCATTCAAAGGAAAATCAACTTTGGAATGGTTTGCATGGAGCCTGGGGATGCAAAGGACAAGGGTGCAAAGGGCAGAGAAGACCCTCCCGTTGAACCACGAGGTTCAGAGTAGACCCCTTTGCTTTCTAAACTCCTGACAGAGCCTAGGTAGAGCTGAGTCCAATCCTAGTCCCAGACTGGCCAAGAGTTCATATCTAAGAGTTTAATAGGGAAATACAAGGAGTAGGGGAGACCCTCCCACTGCGTCACAAGGTTCAGAGAGGCCCCCCCTTGCTTTCTTGATGGAGCGTGGGTGTGGCTGGATCCAGTCTTCATCCCACACCTGGTCCATGGTGTACCTCTAAAGGATTTTCACAGCAATCCCCTTAGGAACAGGAATGCTGAACTGGTGTCCCTGTGCTCCAGGTGTACTCCAGCTCCAGTCCCCTGCGGGTCGGGTACTACGACACCGACGGCTACTTCCCGCTGCCGCCCTGCATGAGGAGGGCAGTGAAGGAAACCAGGCGTGCTCTGCAGGCAGCCGGGCACCAGGTGAGCACCACCACCCCCTGCTCTGCTCCCCAGGATGTCCCCAGCCTCGCTCCTCGCTGAGGAAATCACTCTTCAGAAACCAGACACAGCTCCCAAGCCCAGCTGTGGGAAAAATGACCTGGCAGAGGTATGGGATTAGGTTACTCCAGCCACATAACACCAGGCAGAGACACCCCTGCCTGGGGGAGCAGTGCATCTCATGGGCAGTCAGCTGGAATAATCTCAGGGGGAGATGGCTGGAAGGAAAAGGGTTGAACCAGGGCTTCTCCTGGCACCTGGAGCCCAGGGAGGTGCTTCTCTGCCTTTGAGGGATATCCACATTTGGGTCTTGGAAACCATTCACATCCCCAGGCCGCCACATAATCTTGTGTTTTGGTGCAGCTGGTGCCCTTCTCTCCTCCTCGGGTCCCCTATGTCATGACTGAACTGTTTTTGAAGACGTTTTTTGCTGATGGAGGCCGTGCCTGGTTGGATGTGTTGTAAGTAGGAGCCCTCTGGCAGCAGTGCTGCCAACACCTCCAGCCCCACACCGTGAGCACAGCACAGGCACAACGAGCCCAGCTCTCCCACCCCAAACAGGCAACACTCAGGCCTCTGAGAAAGGGCAAACAGCTTTAGTGGCATGACCCCATCCTCTTGTCGTCTCTCAGCACAGGAGACATTGTAGATCCAGGCTTGAAACCACAGGTGAATTCCTGCAAGATGCCGAGGCTGGTGAAGAAGCTGCTGGCTCTGCTTCTTAAACCTCTGGTGAGTCCCTGTCCCTCAGGACAGGAATGGGGGTTTCCCAGGGTGACACAAGTTACTGCACCCCCACATCACGTCCCTAAGGAACCTCCTGCCTTTCCAGTTTCCCCGCCTGGCTGCCTACCTGAGTGCCTTGGCTGGAATGAGGTAAGATGGCATTGTCCCCAGGGATGTCCATGGAAATGGGTGGTACCTTCTCCTCTAGGTGTCCATGACTGGGGGGGACTGGATTCACAACAGGCTGTGATCAGCTCTCTGCAGGGCTTGTCCTTCGTTCCTGGACATGGCTTCAGTGCCCCTAGTGATATCCTGACAGGAATGAGGCACTTGAATGGATAAGGTCATTACAGGAAGCCTGTGGAAGAGATGAGTATCAAATCCAGGCCCATCAGGGAAACCTTCTCTCCAGCACTTCCAGACATTTGCTGCTTAATTGCTTGGCCAGATGCCAAAGGAAACTTCAGGAAGATTGTGAAACCCGTATTGTTTTAAGTAATTGCCAAAATCACCAGAGCTTACCAACCCAGAGGACTATTTAAGCAATTCCTCTTCCTCTTAAAGCTTAATGTTGCTATGATTTCAACTTGCAGGTCAGTGAAGGAGATGTGGAATCATCACCATCAAATACAGGTGAGTTTTGAGGACTTTCCCCTCTGGCATCATGCCACAAGTTGAGGCTTTATGGCAAGCACCAGGTCGGAAAGTCATCGGTTTGGAAAGGGACTGTGCAGGGGAGGGATTGCTGGGGAGGAGACAGGACGGAGGGGAAGGCACAAAGAAGGATAGGAATGGGGTAGATGGGCTTTTGAGTCAGCCCAGAGAGGACCTCACTGGTTGCCTGTGGTGCTCATGCCCAGGCACAACGAAGGCTGTCCTGGGAGTGGGAATGGCTGAAGTGGGACCTTTCATATTCCTGGCCATGGTCTGGCCACATGCTGTGGAGGCAAGCACATGCTCCTCTGCCTCATCCCTCAAGCACTGCTGCCTGCTGCTGCCTCCTCAGTCGTGCCTGGAGAGGCCGAGATGCTCCAGGCATGACCACGGCTCCATGGCATCCCCCTGTCCTCCCCAGGTGTACCGCTCCCAGTTCATCACCCGGTGGAAGGAACTCCAGCTGGATGTTGTGCTGTGCCCTGTCCTGGGGCCGGCCTTCACCACGGGATACCCCGGGAAACTCCTCAGTAAGTGACTCTGGGCCCTTCCCAGTGGCTGAGACTGGAGGGAAACATCCACCACCATGGAGCTTCACTGCCCACCCAAGCATTTTATGGGAATTAGGAAGGAAAAGTAACTACACAGAGCTCTTGGAGCAGGTGGAGACAGACACAGTTCTCAGGGGCTTCAGAGAATATGGAATGTGTAAGTTTGAAGTAAGACAGGAGGCTGTGACTGCCTGCATCCTCTCCTGCTTCTCTCAGCTGCCATCTCCTCCACGATGCTGTACAACGTCTTGAACTTCCCCGCCGGGGTCATTCCCGTCAGCACCGTGACAGAGGCTGATGAGGAAGAGCTAAAGCTTTACCAAGGATGCTGTGATGACCCCTGGGACCGGACACTGAAACAGGTATGGGAAGTGGTGGAGCAGAGACTGCTGATGGGTGTTCAGGTAACAGTTTCAATGATATCAGGGGCTCCTAAATACCTCCATCGGCATGGGCACAGCACAAAAAAATTCTTATCTTCTTTATACACCCCTTGCTAATCCCCAACTCCACCTTGAACACACCCCTTGCTCCTCTCCCAAACCTCCAAAAAGGCAAGTCACTAAGCTTTGAGGGGACTAAAGGATCTCCCCCAGGCTGGGTAGGCTGAAGCCAGCAAGAAACCATGCAGCAAAGCTTCTGGGAGTGGGTCCTTCAAACAGCCACAGCCCACAGCCCTGCACTGCACTTTCCTCCTGCTCCATGATGCGTTCAAACAGGCCCAGGCTGTCAGTGGAGCATGGATCAGGAATGAGGATGCTGAAGGAAAAGGGATCTGCCTACCAGACAGCTCAAAGCAGAGCTGGCTGCAGTGTGTGTGGGGGAAGGTGTCTTAAACATGTTACCCAAGATTTGGCAACCATTCCTATCACAGAAGAGCAAGAGCCTTCCCTCTGCCCAGCACTCTAACAGGGCTCAAACTCCAACCTCCCCGCCCTGCGGGATGAGCCACAGGCCTAAACCAAGCCCCCAAAATCTGCTGGAGGTCTGAGCCCCCCTCACTGCTTGTGCACCCGCTGCAGGCTGTGTCAGGAGCCGTGGGGCTGCCCGTGGCCGTGCAGTGCGTGGCCTTGCCGTGGCAGGAGGAGCTGTGCCTGCGCTTCATGAAGGAGGTGGAGACCCTCAGCCGTGACCAGAGAGTGGCGTAGCCACCATGGTCCCCAAGGAGAAGGGACAGCACTGCACGACTGCCACCAGCAGTGCAGAGACTGCACCGAGGAGGGGAGGAGGAAGGAGACACCACCTCCTGACCCCTCTCCTTGCCAATAAGCACAGACCCTGTAGGGAACCAAGACGCCCTGCAGGACTGGCTTAAGATAGGTTGAAACAGTGATAAATCTAGGAACTGCACTTCCTGCAAGGATGGCCGTGGATGTGGGTTCAGCCCTCCACCCCCATTTCCATCGGTGCTGCCTCTTGCAGAAGCAGGGTGGTGCTGAGAGGAAAGGATTACAGAAGTTCAAAAGTATTTTCTTGCTGGCACTGGAATAACTTCTTATGGATGTAACTGTGGGTTGCCCCATGAGGAACACAGCCATGTCCATCACTTCCCATCACCATATTTTGCTCACAAAAATAAAAATGTAACTATTAAGCAACTCTTACCATAAGCTCCACTAATCCTTCACTGATGGTGATGATTCTATAAACAAAGTCACTACTCAAAATCATACAAACACCTGCCCACTGGATATTAAATGGCATCTAGCATGGGAACACTCACACTTATCCACAGCCTTCCTATCCATGAGGGACAGCAACAGTCACTGGCCTCTCCACAGCACTAGATCTCCAGCATCCCAAGCACATTTCCAGCCCCACAGGAGGGGCACTCTTAGGAACCTCTGATTTCAGGACCTCAGGCTGCTCTCTCTGAAGGCAGGAGATAAGCAGAGACAGATGCAACTCATTTATGCAGATGGTGAGATCCGGGACAGAAAGGCTGAGATCCCCAGATGGTGTTTGTTAACCCAAACCTGCTCATGTAGGATCAAAGCAGTCAGACAGGAGGGAGAGAGCAGGGCCATTTATCCTCTCCCACACAGACGGATAAATCGCTCCCTCTGATAAGACCTCTCTCTCTTCCCTAGATTAAACACCTCAGTCTCAAACAGATAAATATTCAGGAAACGCCACAGCAGGTCTTTCTCATTTATTCCCCACGTCTGCAGTAAAAAAGCAGACTTCCTTTGGGACATTTTAGAAAGAAAAATAAATATAAAGCAGTTCTGCTTTCCCTTAAATACTGGGGCTTTTCCTGACAGCAGATGGACAGTCTGTTGCCCCTTCTACATCCGACGTAATTTGCAGAAATACATCGGCCCAAAGTTGGCTGTGAGGTGAGGCAGGACAAGCTCCCCGAGCCGGCAGTCCCACAAGAAGGAAAACGTGTCCTGGAAGAGCGTCCGGAAGTGGCTCAAGTCCTCAACGTGGACACTGATGTTGAACTGGGCTTCTGCGATGTCCAGCGCCCTCTCCACCACGCACTCGTTCTGCAGCGGGGACAGGGAGCACGTGGAATACACCACCTCTCCTCCCGGCTTCGTGGCGAGGATCCCAGCCCTGCAGGCAAGGTGAACACACACATGGCCACGGGATGAGGAGGACTCTGTGGGACATGGGCATTCCCACCCACCGAGACTGGGAAGCCACCAGGGAACTCATAGGAAGTGACAGACAAACCCCCCTGAACTCCACAGGCTCAGCAGTCTGTGTCATTGCAACATGAGGAGTGTTTTGGGCCAGGGCAACGAGTCAAACAGATACTTAAAATTGATAAAGAATTTAACATGGGAGAGATGCTGCTGGAGAGCAGCTGGAAGGTGTAATCCTGCAGCCACATCCAAAGGAACAGGATGTACATGGGAAGAGATTCTTGCAGTTCAAGTGCTGCCATGGTACTCTAATCTGTTTCCTTATTGCCACAGCACACAGTGACAAGCTGTGGCACTTCCCAGCACCCCATGTCCTCCCCTGTGCTGGGAGAGGTGGGCACTCAGGAATCCTCCAGGGTGGACTGCCAGGGCCCAGGAGATCGCCACCCAGAACAACTGTACCCATCCTGTTCCTTAGACCCTTCTCCCTGTATCCTACAGCTGCTGCTGGGGACAGGACACATGATCTGACCAAGAACATTTGCACTTTCTTACACTTATTGTGATCTGATGTGTTCCAACTATAGCCAGAAAACTACACATGGTCTCCACACTTCCCAGCTGGGGACAAACAGAGTAAGAAGAGGTTTCAGTGCTGGAGAGCTGCTCCCAGCACCCGAGGAACACAACACAACCGAGCTCACTCACATCAGCAGCTGCAGCTGCAGCATGGGCAGCACCTGACGCTCCTTGGTTCGCCTCTTGTGGAAGATGTTGTTGTCCTCCTCCATGGCAGAGTGTCTGTCTGTCGTGCAGGGCACATCCACCAGCACCTGCAGCAGCAGAGGTCCCACCTCAGCCCCTTGCCCAGGCCAAGCTTTGCGAGACCCCTCGTGCAGCCAGCCCCATGCCCACCTCCTCCACCCCTGCCAGCAGCTCTCAGTGCCTGAGCAGAGGTGTGCACCACGCTGAACTGTAATCATCTGGCTGCTTTGGCATTTTGGGAATGTGCAAGAATGGTGGAAAACATCCTGCACTAACACGTGTCCTCATTTACTGTCCCTGCTCGGTGTGTGTCCCTGGCAATGCTCCTGCAGCACACACGGGCAGTGCTGCTGCAGCGACGCCTCCTGGAGTACCCAACCCAGTCCCAGGAGTACCCAACCCAGCCCCTGGAACACCAAACCCAACCCCTGTGGCTGGACATGGCTGAAAAGCCAGAATTATCTAATCTTCACGTTTAACCCCTTCCAGGTGATGGACAAGAACAGAATTTCTATGGGGCATTACACAGGCAAATAAAGGTACAAGTCTAGACGCACATATGCATCAGATCCTGCAGGAAGGGATAGCAGGAGGAAATATTACTCCTTATGTGGCTTGGCCTTCTCTCTTTCTCTGCATTTAAGATTATGGAAAACTACACAATTATATGGTAGGCTAAGTGCTGTCTTCCTCAAAAAGAGGGGGGAAGTGAACTTGATGGGTTTATCTTCACTGGTTCCCAAACACCTACCTTATGGAAAGTGCCACCTTTCAGCTGGTCCCAGTCCCTTCCGTCATAGGATGTGACATTCACAGTATCCCTGACTTCTTTGGGGACATAGCTATGGAGAATCTGGTACAGCCTCTTTGTCCGGGAAACGGAGACGTCGTTGGCTGCCAGGTGCCCTGACAGGACAGAACAGGCACACTGGGAATGCCACTTTTGCAAAAACACACCTGATTCCCAACTCTTGAACCCAGAAATTATTAATGGTCAGTCATGAATGGGCACAGCACACTCCTCCAGCCCTGTTTTATACATGGGAACAAGGGAACGCCCATCCCCACTCACCACAAAACCCAGTCTGCAGCAGAGCCAGAGTCTTCCCACCCGGAGCCGCACAGAGGTCGAGAACAAAGTCATCCGGCTGCACGTTGAGGGCCAGGACAGGCAGGAGAGATGCTGCATCCATGAGGTAATAGTCGAGGAGCCCCAGAGCATCTGGCCTGGAAATAATCAGTTTGCGTAACAAAAGCGAACGTGTGAGGGGAAAAGAAAATAAAAGAGCAGATGGGAGTGAGGATGGGGACACATGGAAGCAGCCCCTGAGGCTGGCAAAGACAGGGGTGGTCTGTCCGAGGATGTCTCACCGTGCAGGCCGAAAGCGTGTGATGTCACCCCTGGGGAAGGTGTAACACTTGATTTTGGAGCTGATGGAGGTGCAAAGTGGTGGGGACATCTCTGCCTGTGTCATCATCTCTGCCTGCATCACAGTCCTGCCCTCACCAGAGCCCTCCTGGCACCCTCTGGCTGCTTCCCCTGCAGCTACACCCTCCTGCCATTGCTGCGCCTCGGAAACGAAATCGGTGGCGTTGAGCAGCTCCAGCTCTTGGGGAACGTGGTCAGCAGCAGCGAAGTTGTTGAGGAGGGCCCCGTACTTCTGCTCGCAGAGCAGCCCAGCACGGACCGAGGGCCACAGGGCCCCCAGGCGCAGGCTGTAGCTCGTGTCGAAGTGGTGCAGGGCCAGCCGCGTGGGCGGGATGCGCGGGGCCGTGGCAGCCTTGTGGGGAAAAATAAGAGGTGTTAAAAGACAAAATGCCTCGATATCCCAGTAGCCAGCCCCTCCACCCAGCCTTCATGTTTTTCTGGGAGGATCCAACACCGGGTTCTGTGCTGCCAGAAGTCCATGGGGCCTTTCCAGAGTGCGAGTGGGACGGGAGCGGCATGAAGCTGTGACAGGGGGGATTAAGTTGGGTAACAGGAAAAGGCTTTTCACCCATGGGGTGGCTGGGCACTGAAAGAGGCTCCCCAGGGAAGTGGTCACAGCACCAAGCTTGTCTGAGTTCAAGAAGCATTTGGGCAATGCTCTCAGGCACAGGGTGGGATTGCTGGGGTGTCCTGAGCAGAGCCAAAGTTGCACACGATGATCCTGATGTATCCCTACTAACTCAACTTATTCCGTGATTCCAGGATTCTGTGAACGGCCGAATGGGGTTGGGGGCCCGGGGTGGGCACGGCTGCACACAGAGCGGCACCACGGGGGTGCAGCGAGAGCTGAAATGGGGGGCTCGGAGGGGGATTTGCAGCGGGGTGCAAAAGGGTTAGTGGGGACGAAAGCGGGGTGCGAGCAGCGCCGTGGGGTGCGGGTGCTCTGGTCCCGGCCCGGCCCCGCTCACCCACTTCTCCTTGTGGCGGTGCCGGCGCGGCCCCGCTCCCAGGATCGCTGCCGGTCCCGGTCCCGTTCCCGGTGCCGATCCCGTTCCCGGTCCCCGCCGCAGCAGCGCGGCCACCGCCCGCCCGCGCCCGCCCAGCGCCGCCATGGCCGCGCCGCCTTCCGGGGCGGGACCCGGGAAGTGCTCGGGGCACGGCTGCCAAGGGCTCCGGGAACCGGGGGGAATGAACTAAATGATCTTTAAGGTCCCTTCCAACCTAAGCGTCCCGTGATTACTGAGCTGGGTTTGGGCATCAGCTGCTGAAAAGGAGCCGGCGACAAACGCGCTTTGCAGCAGAAAGGCGCAGGCACAGCTGGACCCTGCCCTGTGCCACAGGAGAAAAAAGACGCACCAAAACCTGCTGGAATTTACATGGTACGCTTACCCTAGTAAAAGTCTGGAATCCGCCTGCAAAAGGACCATGAACCACTACATGGATAAAGAACGGCCAGATTTATAATGTGGTGGCTTTCACTCCACTTTGAAGAATAACCGAGATATTTTCTACCCCGTGAGGTAACTCTAGTTTTCCTCCTACTACACATTCTCTCTCGCGAAAGGAGCAGGGAGAGCACGGACAAGACAGTCCCAGGTGAGCAGAACGGGCTGGTAATTCACACAGAAAGGCTTCAGCTCCCCCCGGTGACCCTGACTGGGCTTTGAGCAGGTGAACCACCACAGGCTCCACAGGCACGTGGCTGGTTTCCTGGGCAAGAAGGCAGAGGTGGCTGCTGCCAGGAGGCTCTTCCAGCCGCTGGCAGAAGCAGGAGACACTGAGGGGCAGGTGATAGCTTTCCCCTGAGGGTGGGGAGGAACTTTTCTCTCCTAGAAAAGGGTCACTACCTTCAGTCTAACTTAGTCAGAACATACTGAACAACAGTGGTCTTGAGGCACTTGGAAAGAACCTTTGGTGCTCTAACAGACAAATTCTTCCCGTGGGATTAGGCTGCAGCAGCTGTCCATCCTGGCAGCACAAAAAGGACATTCCCACAATGAGGAAAACTCTCCCACCCTTAACTGGGCTCTGACACTCACTGATTTAACCCAGTGCAAGTCAGAAGCACGACAACTAGGAAATAAACACAGGGCACTTCCACAGGAAGTCTCGATGTTTAATATGGAAAATTACAGAACATCAACACGTTTTGTTTTTGCACAGCTGCACATCTTCCAGGAGCACAGGGGCAGTGACAGGCTGCCAGGAAGCCATTCCGATCATGCTCAGCATGGAGGATGGACTGCAGGAAGCAGAACTGTGATCCAGGAACCACTGGCACTGGCTGTGGAAGCAGATGGACAACCATGCCCCCCTTCACTTCAGCTTACTGAAAAGCTTGTGAGCAACCTGGAAAGAAAGAGAGCCCTCAGTAACTCATGGTTTAGGGATGGAAATCAGCGGGGTGTCACCACGAGCCTCTTGGTTTTCTGGGCCACCAATGCACACAGCCCCACGGCCCCTGGCTCTTGTTCTGCAACAAGTCATTCAGGAAAGCTTTACAAAGCTTTAGCTCAGGTTCAAAATGTTTAACTTTAAAATGGTAAATACAAGACTGAATTAACCAAATGCCATTTGCAGGGCACAAGCAATGGGTTTGAGTTATTTAACTGTTTAATAACATACCGAATCCGAACTAAATCTGTTGTGACAAAGAGGAACCAAACGATAAACAAGAAAAAGCAACTGCACAGCTACCACAGCTCACACTCGACCTGGCAGCACGGTCAGCAGCGTGGCTGAAGGCAGCTCTGCCCAGAGCCGCAGCAGGGACGCTGCACTTACACAGTGGTCCCTGGCGTGCAGGAAGTCGAAGAGCTCCTCTGTGCACTGCTCCTCTGTCTCGGAGCGGGAGGACACCCGCGCGTCACACAGCTCCAGCCGCTCCCGCGCCTTCACGCATTTCTCCGTCTGCTCGCAGTGCTCCCGCACCGTGGTCAGGGGGTCCTGCGGACACGGGGCTGCTGTGAGCACGGGGACACCCCCGCACGCCGCTTCCCCCCGAGCCCCACCGCTTTAAGAGGCAGCCGCGCATCCACACCGCAGCCCGGCCTCCCCACGGAGCTCTGCATCGCCGGCACAGCGCGGCCCGGCCCGAGCCCCCCGAGCCTCTTTGTCGGTGCTGACGGCCCCGAGCAGCCGCCCCTGGCAGCTGCGAGTCCACGCCGCGGCTCCCCGCCTTACCACGAGCTCTTCCTCTTCCTCCTGCGGAAAGAAAAGAGAGCACAGCGTTAAGGCCCGCCTGCCCGTCCCGGTGGTGCCGTGCGGGCCCGGCGCCGCCCGCGCTCACCTCGGGCTCCCCGCGCTGCCCCATCGCGCTCCCGCCGCACAGAAGGACTCGCCAGGGTCACCCGCCGGAAGCGCCGCTGCCCGCGCCGGAAGCGGAAGCGCCGCTCCGCAGGGCGGTGCTTCGGTCCGGGCCGCGGCCCTTCCAAACATGGCAGCCGGCAGCGGCCGCGTGTGTGGCCGCGCCAAGATGGACATTGCTGCGCTCCCTGCCTTTCCTCTCTCTTCTTCCTGTGTGTCTCGGTCTCGGAGCCGGCTCGGCCTGGCTGCCGCCACTGACCTGTCCGGCCTCGCTGCTCGACGCGACCTCCCCAACATGGCCGCCCGCTCCCACCGCCTCCCAAGATGGCGGCGCGGTGCGGGCGGTCCGTGCCCGAGGCGGCGATGGCGGCGGAGCGGCCGCGCAGCCTGTTCGCGCTGAGCGCGGCCGCCGTGAGCCGCAGCATGGCCGCCCTGGAGCGGGACGTCTGGGGGAAGGCGCGGGCGGCGCGGAGCGGCGGGGGGCGGGGGCC
>VWZW01008123.1:994827-1021672 GCA_013397115.1 Edolisoma coerulescens | reverse complement strand
GCGGCGGGGCGCGGGGCCCGGGCCTGCCCGCACCCTGCCGCCCTCTCCCTCTGGCTCTCCGCAGCGCTGCCCGGGCACCTCCTGCGGGGGCTCCTGCCGCTCCTCACCGTCTTCCATCTCGAGCGGGCCGAGGACGCCGCGCGGAGAGCAGGTGACACCGGCGGGGACGGCGACAAACCCGTGCGGACACCCCTGGGCGGGAGGGACGGGCCCCTCAAACCGATGGGATGAGAGACTGGGGGGATGCAAAACTGGGATCCCGCCCGAACCTGGCGGGAGGAGCCCGCACCGCAGGGACCCTCAGCGGGAGAGAGGAGCTCCTCTAGGCTGGAAATGGGAGCCTTGAGCCAGAGGGGTCCCAGGGACACCCCCATGCATCCAACACCCGGGCAGGCTCTGGGGCTGTGCCTCCGGCACCCCCTCAAGCTCCGGAGAAGGACACTGGGAGAGGGAGAGGGGTGAAAGCGCCCAGTTGATGATTCTTCCCCCCAGGCGTCTCGACACAGCCCATCTGGCGAAAGCTGTGGGACGATGTGATGAAAACCAGGCCGCCCAACTCGGAGGTGAGGAAACACTCTGGTGGGAGAAGGGGCTCGACGCAGGTTCCCTGTTCCTGCTGTTTTCCATGTTTCCTTTCTGGCTGCCTCCAAGCAATTCCTGGCACGTGTTTTTAAGTGTTCGTAGAGCTCTGGACTGAGGTGTGATCCTGGTAATACAAACATTTTGGGAAACAAGGTTCATAAAGGAAGCGTAGTGCACAGCCACACCCTTCATCTCCCAAAAGTGAGTTTGCCAAAAGAGCAAATCTGTCTTCAGAGACTCTCAGTGAAACAGAGGATAAAAACAGTATCTTATACCATGTTTACACCTACGCTGGCAAAAAAAAAAAATGCTGATGGCTTAGCATGAGAAAAATAGAGAATACAGTGAGTTTGGAGAATGGTTTTATGTAGAAAAAATGAAGCAGCTTCATTGCTTCATCATCGTAAAAGAATCATTAACAGACAGCTTAATGACAGCCTGTAAATAGATGCTCTGGAAGAAAATTGCTGGTGACGTGGTTTTTAATAGGCTGGGTTTGGCCCAGCTCCAAACCAGTGAGTGTTTAAATTGGGCCAGCAGGAGGGTGAAGAGAGCAATGGGATTCACTCAGGTTTTCAAGGAATACAGAGGAAGGATGCTGAGAACTAGAGAGGTGGTCCCAGTGGAGCTAGCAGGAGGGGTGACAGCTTAGCATACAGCAATAATTATACTTAAAAAGAATGAGAAAAATGGATGCTGACTTTTTGTTCATACGCCCTGCTGTTCAATTGCAGAGCATAACCTGCTGGAGGAAGAAGTTCCTTGAAACGTTCTTCTCCAATGTCCTCCATGGCGTCTTGGACGTTTCCTCTGACTGGCGCCTCAACGACCGTCACTTTTCGCCGCTGCTCCACAGCTCCCCGTACGTTTCCCAGCTCACCCTCTGCAACATGCTCCAGGGGGCCGTGGAACTCACTGCCGAGCACAACCACAAAGTGCTTGAAAACCTGGCTGGCTCTCTGCAGATCCTGAAGTTCCAGCACCTCCTCTCCTGCAACCAGTCCATCAGGCGCTCGCTGGTTTTGCTCCTTCACCGGCTGATCCACCACGGCTCCGTCAGCCAGGTGTCCATGTGCTCCTGGCCTGTCCCCAACACGGTTCTTCTCGTTCTCATCCTGAGCATGAGCGCTGGGTTTTGGCGCTCGGGAAATGCCCTCGCCTATCACGGCAGCCTGTGTGGCCTTTGCAGAGAGGAGGACAAAGCCCAAAGCCAGGAGGGAGCAGAGAGGGGCTGTAATGCTGAGCGGGAGGGGAGCGGTGGTGAGAACCAGAAGGGATCCCCAGAAGAGGCTGAAGCTCGCATGAACTCTGTCCTCTCTGGCCCTCCCCTGCGAAATCCAGCATGTGAGGAGACAAGCAGCAAGGTGCCCTGTGACCACACCAGCATTCAGGGGGGATCTTCCCCTCGTTCCAGCTCAGAGCAGCTGTCCTGTCACCCCGTTCCTCGAAAGACACGCAGATGGCTGAAACCTGCAGTGGGGAGGAAACGCCGCTGCCTCAGACGGAGCAGGGGACGCTATGCTGACCCAGAAGATCTATATGATTTTGTTTTTACTGTTGCTAGAGAGGATAATTCAGGTTTACTGGACAAAACCAGGACCACAGAGGGAGATAACACTAAGAACTGGACTAGTTCCTCTCCAGGATCTCCATGCACTGGCCATGCTGGCTGTAAGAAAAGAGGAGGACCTGCTGGAATCTTTTCTCTGAAAGCTGCTCACCGCTTCCGAAGTGTCTCCACGCTGGAATTGTTCTCCATTCCTTTGACTGGGGAGACATGTCGGGCTCTGAGTAACCTGCTGAGCTCCTGGGTGTCTCTAGAAAACCTCGTTCTGTCTTACAACGGTCAGTGCTGTGAATAGGGCACTTCCTTCCAGCCCTGCTCTAATGGTCTGGGTTTACCCTGGGTTAATTTTCACTGGAAGGGTCATTGTAGGAGTATTGGTGCCCCATCTTGAGAAGGGTGTTGGGCAAGATGTTCAATGAGTGTGAGGACTTGAGGGAGAGAATGGGATCCCTCTGCCCCAGAACAGCCCCTGGCTTTGTGCTTAAATGCCCTTCAGAGCGGGCAGAGGGAAGAGGCAGATGTCCATCTCCCACGCACAGTGTAGCTTAAGGATGCGTGGATAAAGCGGTCTGGGAGTTCAGCCTTTGACCTGGGCTGCCATGGCTGCAGCTCCAGCTCTGTGTCAGTGTCTGTACAGACACAGCTGACACTTCTCTGTACAAATGCTGTTCCAGGCCTGCATGCCAACATCTCCTGCATCCTCTCCGGGCTCCGGGCTCTGTCCCGCCACCCGGAATGCCGCTTCCGCGTGCTGCGCCTGAGCGACATGTTCTCCCACATGCCTTGCATGGAGCTCGTTCGCTGCGTCCTGAGCGCCCTTCCCCAGCTCCACACGCTCTCGGTCAGCTTCGACCTCAAAAACCATCTGGAGGGCAGCAGGCCAGAGGAGAATCCAAGCTGCAGCGAGGCAGAAATCCCAGGTAGGAATCATCATTCTGAGTGATGGCTGTGACTTGGCAGGCACATAGAGCTGTAAAGGCTTGGTACGTGCTTCACACTATTATGGTGGTTTGTTATTAGGCAATTACAGCCTCACCTTTCTGATTTAGATGTTGTTGCAGTTTGTCACTTCCAGCCTGAGGTGGTCTGTGGAGCTGGAACGCTGGAGAAAATGTTTTATTGCTGTATCCCAGCCTGCTGCAACATCAGCTTTGTACAGGGCCAGTCATAACCTGCTACCTGTGACTGTCCATGGGGAGCGTATCCCACCAGATCTGTAAATTGGTTGGGAGCTTCCACTGTGTTCATCCCATTGACTGTGAGGCTGTAAGCCCTAGACAGACCCTTAAACAGAAGGAAAGCATCCTTTGATCATCACAGTACCACAGGAGATGGCAAAGCACTGCCCAAGCCTTTGGGTTACAGCCTGGGAGCTACAGCAGTGTGTGCTCAGCTCACAGGTCTCCCATCACCCTTTTTAGCCCTTGAATTGCCAGAAAAGCAGTGAGCAAAGTGAGTTTGGAGTGTGGTCAAGAAAGACCTGTGCTCTGGGAAGACACTGTCTGGTTTGTGCCTTAAAGGGTGACCTTTTCTCAAGCACTGTTGAGCACAGTAGAAATCGGTGGCCCTGTGGTCTGGCAGGAATCCTGAATGAGCTGTAAGTGACTGACATCACCCCAGGGCTGAGTTGCCAGAGCTCCTCCGGGCAGGGCACATTGCACAGGCAATTTCTACCAACCTAAAGCATAGTGGTGTTGGGCATACAGGCCTCCTGCTTGCTGTAGGACCAGCTACACTGAAGACAGGCATTCCAGAGCAAACTCTTTCATTGTTTCTCTTCCCTTAGAGAGCTGCCTGGAGGTGCTGGAGATCCGATTCCCCAGGGAACCTCTGCACACTGCGTTCCTGCTGCCAGTGCTCAAGGCATCCAAGTCCCTCCAGCAGCTGTCCCTTGACAGTGCCACACTGCCCTGCCCCCAGGAGCTCGGGCTCCTTTTGGAGGTGCTCAAAGGTACTCTGCTTACTCGTGGGGAGCATCACTGGGGCACACACAGAGTAGCTTCCATGCTGTGGTCTTCCATCCTCTAGCATGAAGCCAGCTTAGGTGGGTCCATTTCTTCAGCGTGGACATCCTTGAAGTCTCCCAAGAAAAGGAGATGGGTGTCAGCCATCCCACATGCCGTGCTATGTGGATGATCCTGCACAGCACAATGGTTCCTTTTTAATTATCCACAATCCAGCACAAATTACCCCCAGTCAAAGTCAGTTTCTGGGTGTTAGCCAGTAGCTGGGTCAGGGTCTTTTTATCCCAAGGATGTGCCGTGGTTTACCTGAGAATTTGTTTTGCTTTTAGAGTGTACTCCAAATTTGAAGAAACTGAGCTTTCATGATGTGAACCTGGCTGAGCACCAGAAAGAAGTTCTGCTTTTGCTTCTGGATCCTGGCCTGCAAGGTACAGCCAACTCCTGGGTGCTGCTATTGGAAAGGTGCTGCGGGTGGCTGCTTTTGGCTGGCTGACATTTAAGGGGGGATCTTTGGATGTGTAAGGTTTAGCCAAATGCCAGTCCCTGGAGCAGATCTGCAGGTGTTAATCAGAGTGGGAATATGCCTGGTTCTTTGTGCCAGTGGAGGAGAGGAGCTGCTGGGCAGCTGGCAAACACTGCAGGGAAGGGTCTGTAGTCTCAGCTATTAAACAAAGATTTTTAACCTGCAGAGCACATCAGGCTTTACCTGGGTGAGCTGGCAGAGCCACTTGGCTGGGTGTGATCTCTGCTCTCTTCCTGACACAGCAGAAGTGCTGTTATATGCAATCCACTGCTGGGGGAGCTTTGTTCTTGCATGTGGATCAGGGGCTGGAGCTGTCTGCAGGATGTAATTATGGAATAATGAAGCACAGGGAGTACTCACATGTACTGTAAATCCATTTCTTTATAGAAATCACATTTTCCTTCTGCCGGCTGTTTGAAAGCTCTACTGCTGAGTTTTTGTCAGAAATAATCAATACAGTGAAAAGAAATTCGTCGCTGAAGAGCCTCAAACTGCCCGGGAACCGCCTTGGTGCGTACTGGGAGCGTTGCTGTGGGGCCCCAGAGCAGCTCTCTTGGTGGGAACTTCGGGGCTGGAGTCAGGACCATTGAGAGCTGCTGAGTGCAGTGCTGAACTTGCCACACGCAGGAACAGATTTAGTTCAAAAAATGAGGAGCACTGGATCCATTTTTTAAAGGCAGAACTTCAGTTGCATTCAGCAATGTACCAAGGGCCCAGGTACTGTGCAGGAATTACGTCTGCTTTTCTCTGCAGCAAATGCAAGTTCCAGCAGGTCTCCAGATTTGACTGAACGCTGATCTGCTTCAGACTTTTAACAGAAACAGATCCAGCAGCAGATGGCACTGCTTCTGATTCAGAGGCACAGATTTTGCCCAAGTTTGGGCAATTTATATCTTAACAGCTGTTGGCAGCCACTGGAGGGATGAGAACAAGTAAAGGAGGAGTTAGTGTCACAGAATTGGAACTGAATTTATAGAAGTGATAAGCTTTTTGGGTCACAGGCCAAGTAGAAAGGTTTGAGAAATTAATTTCAGATAAATCCAGAATATTATTTCCTGTTCTTTTAACGAAGTACAACAGGAAAGCCTGGAATAACCTGAATACATGTAATTTCTAAAACAAAGCTGCATCTGGACTTCTCAAACAAAATCAGGATTCTTCTAGGGAAACAAACTGCCCTAGCAGGAGATGTTTTCATTGCCTCAAACACTGCTCAGGGGGAGGAACTCACTTGATGCCACTGAGGGGAACAGACTGAGGGTGCAGAGGTGGGCCCTTTATGTTGCAGTCACATGTTTACAGACTCCTTTTCTGCACTACTGTCCCAGCCCTATGGCCACTTAAATTTTAAGACCATTTCCAATTTGCATCTAATAGTGCATTTCTCCCCTTTCAGGGAATCACAGGCTGGTTGCCCTTGCAGACATTTTCTCTGAAGATTCCTTGTCTTCTCTCTGCCAGCTGGATGTCAGGTATTCTGCTGCTCTAAACACTGAATTTCTTGTTTTGGGACAGAGAGAGCTGAACTGGGCTCTGACAGCAGGAGAACCTGAGCATGGCTTTGTTCCTTCCTTGAGGGAACGTGGGCCCAAGAAAAGCTCAGAGAATGCTGCAATGGGCACATCCAGCCTCAGGGGCCTCCAGGATCTCTGAGACATTTCACCTTCATAAGGAGTCAAGCTCCATCTTTAAAGCAGCTTTGGGTTGCTGCTTCCTTGAGATTCTCCTGCAGGCCCTCCCTGAGCTGTAGTCAGGACTAACATCCCTACATACTTTTATTCTTGGGCATCAGTGTGAACAGCTCTGTTCCTACTGCCCCTTCATAGCAAGGGAGTGCTGTCACTGTTCCTGGCAGATCCTGAGAATGCCTCTGCATTCCTTTCCTCATCTTTGGGCTTCAGTCAGAACTGCTGCTCTCTTCTTCACCCTGAATGGCCTTACAGATAGGCAGTAACCTTCACAAAGCACATGCATTTCTGCAGTACTTACAACTGCTTTGCTTGATTCTGCTCCCCCTTCTTCACATCATAATGGCTCATGTTGCTCAGAGTACACAGGCTTGACAATTTATTAAACCATGGCCACACTCCTTCAGCAGGCTTGAAGCCTGATTGTGCCTCTGACAAGATTTAAGTTCAGCATGCAACTTGATATTTGTTTACACATCTCTGCATGGGAATTGACCTTTTAATCTCCTAGAAATACCAGGACCTGACACATGCCCTTCAGATTTTCTCAGCAGGAAGAGATAAATGATCACTTACTGCTGAGTCTTGCACTGGGACCTGTAGGTTGGGCCAGGCTGCTGGGTCCAGGCAGTTGACAGCTGCAACACTTTAAGGCCACAGCTAGGTCTACTAAGACAGTAGTAAGAGGTCTGGATAATGAGTTTAACTTTTCAGTTATTACCACATTGGTTTAAAAAAGTTTCCAGCCCTTCATACTCAGCTTTGTTTTTCATGAGGAACACTCACACTTTGTACTGCTGAAGGAAGGGGCATTTTGCCTTGAAACATCCTCAGGTACCTGCACAGGCAGTTAACTAGAAGGAACAGTAATTTAAACTGTTCTAATTATAGCCTAGGCTCTTAATGGCTTTCTTTTTCTTCTTCCCTGGAAAGCTCAAATTGCATCAAACCCGATGGGCTCCTGGAGTTCACAAAGAAGCTGGAAGGCCACATCCAGCAGAGAGGGGGACAGATTCCATTCACTCACCTCCGCCTCTTCCAAAACTGGCTGGACCAGGATGCAGAGACAGCCCAAGAGGCGCTGCGGCGTCTCAAAGCCGTGTGCAGTGTAGTCAACGACTCGTGGGACTCCTCCCAGGCCTTTGCTGACTACATCAGTGTCATGTGAGGGACACAGGAGCAGGAGAAAACCCACCAGCTTGAAGGAAGCAATTCTGATTTCACAGCACAGGAGGGGGTTTCTTCCCCAGTTCAAGCAGTACAGCGTTGTTCTTTTCACTTTGCTGTTCATTTGAAGAAGGGGTGTGACACTGATGTGCCACACCAGACCACATGGGCCAGCAGCTGTACTTCCAGGTGATCTAACTCTATCATCTTTTCAAGTATTTTAAGTGGGACATGTATCAAATGAGCTTCTGAACAAGTAGTTATTTATGTCACTGGGTGTTGTGACAAATTTCATGTTGTTTCAGCTAATGCCTCACCAATAACCATCTCCAGCGTGGGAGAAATTCAAAAGCCTTCAGGTTGTGGACCTTGGCAACCACGTCTAGGTGATCTTGTTTTTGAGGAGGGGAATTGGACAGTATCACCTGACATCCCTTCCAACTTCATCATTCTGTGATCTGTGAAGGAAGAACTCCTTCCTCTACTTAAAGGGAGTAGAAAACAACCGAACAAAGCCCCCAGCCTTGACCTTTTCCATTTGGAAAGCTTTACTTTATACCAAAAAAATTCTTTATGTACCAAGTACCTTGCTGTTTATTTGCAATCACACTGCCCTTTTCTGGTGTCTGCAGTCATTTTACAGAGGTTTTAACGTTTGTTATTTTGTAACATTTTTATAATAAAATTATAATTAAGATCCATAATGTACCAAAGTGGGAATTTTATTACTGTCATGTAATGTGATCTCATTAAAACACTGCTAGATCAGGGGATCCTGCCCATAACAAAGCAAGTGGTTTTAGAAATGGAGTTACTGGAATAGAGCCTGATTTCCTACTGCTTGCATGATCTTTCAGGCCAGTTGTTCAACACACAAGCTAAAATTTTTTCTCTCCTGTACAAAATCCTCTTGTTACCAAGTAATCAGCAAGGTTCACATTTCACAGCAAAAATGGATCCTGCAAGTTTTGATCAGCAGCTGTAAGCCAGAGCTGTCAAAGAAAAAAAACCTGACTGCACATCAAGTGCTGTAAAAGTCCTGGCTCAACTTAAACCTGAAGACAAAACCTGGCCCAGTAGAAAGCACAGACACCAAAGGCACAAGAACCAGTGCTAAATCTGATCAAGCATGCAAGGTCCCATTATTCCCAGTTCCCAAGGGGCTGTTTTTCAGGCACACAAAACAACAGCACAGAAAAAGCCATGGACTCCTTGCTGCTGCAGGACACTGAACACTGCCAAGGGCCTTCCAGCCACTCCGAAGCCACGCTGTTCTGCTGTCCCGCTGCCACACAGCAGCCCAGCATGCACAGCTGCTCACTGCCCCTTTCCTTGAAAGGGACTGAAGTGGGGCAGGCTGCCACAGAGCCTGCCCTTGCCCCCACAGGGGACAGTAAGCTGTTAGGGAATCCCTCGCTGCTCCTCATGGGAGTGATGATGGAAAGTGAAGGTGACAGCAGCGTCCCATGCAGCCTTCAGCACGGAGTCCTGCAGGCCCCGCTTATCCGCGCAGTGGTGCCACTGGGACAGGTCCGAGGTGCAGTCGGAGCCGTCGGGAGGGGGCCGGACCTGGTGCCCGTTCACACAGCGGCGACACTTGATCCTGCAACGAGGTCAGGGCAAGGTCAGGGCAAGGCTCCTCTGCTGCTACAGTGTAGGGGCTGTTTACAATTGCAGCCCAGTAACATCTGGATTAACTCCACTGCAGCTGGATTTTCAGTTTCTGAATTACTTCTGCATTTCAGTTAAACACACCACTTACCTTCTGGTGTGTGTGACAGGTAAGGAGTGACTCACATTTTGAAAATCTGGGGGTTCTGTTTCTAATGGCAGTTCCTCTTCATGTTTAACCATGTGGGAATGGTCCAGCAGGGCCCAGAGGAAGTTCAGGAGGAGTTTCTCTTGAAAGGTGTGGGATGTTGCTTAAGGCAGATCTCAAGTGACTGCTGCTAACACCTTATTAGTATTGCATCAGGACTCCTGAATTCAAAGAGCACACCATGCTCCAAAACACTCCATCCTGGCTCCCCCACCACAGCCATCAGGTTGTGCTGAGGCTGTTTTGGAGATGCCCTACTGAGCTGTCACTTCAGGAGACAAAGAGCAGCAGCAGCCCTGCTAGCAAGGGCTGTTGCCATGCAGAATGGATACCTACACCAAGATAAGCTTTGAGTCAGTTTAAAACTAATCCTCTTCACTTCTTGCCTGAACTCAGAGTCTTAATTTTCACAGTGAAGCATTTTTCCTGCATTCCCTGTCCTCTTTCTGGTGGCTATACCACAGGTCTCTGGGCTGGGGGAGAAGGGCAGACAATGGAGAAGAGGATTCTTTTAGTTCCCCAAACAGCACTTGGGTTGGCTTTATAAATTCTTAGCCAATGGAGAAGGCCTGGTATGGAAGCAGTTCAGCAGCTGGAGACCACAGACCACCAGGAAGAGAGCAGTAAGGAAGGACCAAGTTAGGCTCCACCAATTTGAACAGCTCTGATCAGTTTTTTATTAGCTGCAGTATTTCAGTCTCCAAAACAGGCAGCTACAAGATAGTTGCTCACTTGTCCAGCCAGCACAGCTTTTCTAGACAACAAAAAGGGAAGACAGCAAGAAAGTGCTCATGTCTAGGTGGTTAACAGCTTCAGCAGAAACACTTGAGGCTCACTCACTGGACTTCCTCCTGCTGCCTGGGAAACCCCTCAACTACACGACCAAAATTTTGTTATCCCAGCCATTAGTCATTCAGCATACTCACTTGTCATGGGTGTCACTGGTGGTGGTCTCATTCAGCGTGAAGAGCTCCTTCAGCTCCCCAAGTGAGAAATGCCTTTCTACATCCTGCTCTTCATCCACCACGCAGCTGCTCAGGGCCTTCTTGTGGGTCTGGCGCTGGAATATCTTCTCCTCTATGGTCCCTGTCTACAGGCGAGCCAGAGATGAAGCACAGGTGGAACACTGGCCTTAAAGGATCTCAACACTGGGAAAGTGTCACAGATCAAATGGCACTAAGCTGTCAGGACCACTCAGTGCCTCACCAGGACAGGTGACAGGCAAGTTTTAGTAGCTGCACTCCAACCACGTCAGTTTTGTTGCAGATCTAACCCAACTCTGCTTGTCTTTCCCTGTGGCTACAGGAGTGGATCCAGTGGAGATATGGATGAGGAAGAGATGGAACTGCCACTCATGGCTAAAGCTCACACACTGCACCAGGTTGTGCAGACAAGAAGGAAGGGAAAGGAGCTGAGCAGTTACAGCTGCTCCCTGACAAAAAATCCCAACTACAATCTCCCCAAGAAGCAGCAACAAGGTCTAGCCCTGGGTGACACCATCAGCACTATTTGCTGGTTCACCCACACACAGATCAATCACATCCTGTCTGGAGGGAGATTTCTGCTTCCAGAGCAGATGTGCAGAAAGCTCAGCATGCTACATTTCTAAGGCAAAAGTCTAAGAGCAAAATGTCTGTTTTGCAAATGAATGTATACCATGGAGGGGGATGATTAGTCATGATTTGCAGACTGATTTCCTATTTCTAAAAGCCAAGGAGCTCCCTGCTTCCAAGTGCAGCCAGGTCAGAGAAGAACTCCATTAAGAAAAGATGGGCAAAGAATGTCTTGTGTTCCCAAAGTAAAAATAATAATTAGCCAAGGAACCCAAGCTTACACAAAAATCCCACCCCAAAACCAAAAACCACATACAAAAAAACCACCCAACAACTTCCCCCTCCCCAAAAAAACCTGAAAAAACCACACAGTCTGAACTAATGAGAGAGAGGTGAACAAGGGCAGAGAGGGCACATTACTAAGTAGTAATCACTACTGGCACTGCTGGACAAAGCATTAGAATAGCCTGAAAAGATAGTCTCCTTCATGGTTTTCCTCTACAGAGCAGCTATCCCACCTGCTCACTGGCAGCTCCATCCCTAATGCTGCTGGTAATTCCAGGAATGTACTTGCTGCTTCTTAAGTACACGTACACCCAACTAGAACAGACTGCAGCCTGACTGAAAAACAGCAACTTCTGCATCAGCCACCCCATGAAATTAAAGAAGTCAGATGCCTAAATGACTTCAAAGGAACATCTTATCTGCAAAGCCACAGTTGTTTCCATTTCTCAGAAGCCAGCCACTGCTAGAAACCAAAGGCTGCAGTAATGACCCTCCAGCTAGAACCTTCATGGTTTTCCATGGCAACACATCTAAGGGTAGGAAGCAATTAAGTTCCAATCAATTCTGGTCACCAGCACAAAAGAGTTCTTTCCCTTCTGGCCCCAATCACAGCAGCTGCAGTCTGGGCTGGCACCAAGAGCTCCATGCTGGGGAGGGGAGAGGAGTTTGCCTCACCGAAAGCAGTCGGTAGATGTAGCACATCTTCTTCTGGCCATCCCGCCACACGCGAGCCATGGCCTGCTCGTCGTTGGCTGGGTTCCAGTCGGGGTCGAACATCACCAGTCTGTTGGCCCCGATCAGGTTCAGACCACAGCCACCCGCTTTGCTGCTTAACATGAAGATGAACTCAGGGCTCTGCAAAAAGGCAGGCTTGGATTAGAGCACAGAGGCAGCCATGCTTTCACTCACAGCACTCAGAACTGGCAGGAGAGCTGCTCACATCTGGCAGGTTCTACTCACCGAGGGGCTGTTGAATCGCTCCACGATCTTTGCTCTCTTTTTAATGGACATGGTGCCGTCCAGCCGGACATACAAATACCTGGAACAGACAGCATTTCCTACAATCACACTGCTGCTATCTTTAGAGCACCCCACTTGAAGGAGAAAAATCTGTCACCATCAGCCTTGTAACAACAGAATGGGCTTTAGAAACGTTAGCAGAGAGCCAGAGATTTTCTGCTGAGTGACCTCAGCAGACAAAGTACAAGCCGCATTAGTTCCAATGCAGGAACACCTGAGCTAAAAGACAGATCACAAGTTCCTGCTGATACAAAGTGTAGAAACAGCCAGTTCTTTTACAGCATAGGCTACAAGTAAAGTCTAGCAGGATTAAACCAGCAAAACCCAAAGACAAACCTTCTGTTCCTGCAGAGCTTTTCAAACAGATCCAGTGTCTGAGTGTAGTTAGACACTAAAACCACCTTGTCATTACTGGTGCTTTTGGTAACAGCAAGGATGTAATCCAAAACCAGCATCTTGCCTGGATAAAAAGGAAAGAAAGAAAAAATTAGAGCAGAATTCCCAAATTCCAGACCTTGGAGGGGCACTTGGTAAGATGCTAAGTACAGTCCCATGGCTGCCTGTGTTAGGCAGCACATCTGTACCGCTGAGTTCCACAGTACCTGAAAGCTGGGGCTCCACAGATTTGGTGCTGTAGCCAGCAGGGAACAAGTCCAGGGCTCCCATAAATCCTTCTTCCTCTTCCACACACTTATCATAGATAAGAGCAGGATCTGGAGAATAAACAGAGCTCAGAGACTGTGGCGTGCACAAGGGAGACCCAAAAAAGCTCCACCAACAGTGCAAAACCCAAACCCAAGTAAACAACTCACGATTACAAAGCTTCTTCAAGGAAGTGATGGAAGAGAGAGATGAAACACTGATTTTGCCCTCCTTCAGTTCCTCCACTGGCTTGGCTTGCTTCAGGAAGTTCTTGTACAGCTCAGTCTGCAGAGGTGTCAGTCTGAAACACAACAAGAGCTCTGCAGTCCCAGCCTGCAGCCAAACAAAAATCCATCCTGCTCTATCTACAGAGTGTTTCTTTCAGCTCAGTTTTTCTAGCTATAGCACAGACAGCCTAGAACTGCCCCCAAGGCTGCTGGTAGAGCATTGCTATCTGCCAGAGCTGGAAGAGAAGCTTGCAGAGACTGCACAGCCCAGGGCTCTGCTCTACACAGAGCACACCAGCTGGCTGGCAGAACCACCAGTTGTGGGTTGTGGCTTCAGAAGGAAAAGCAACATATTGCCAATGGCTACAACATCATTCCTAGAGGGAAGCAGTCACCACAAGAACTGAAGGGCTTTTTGAAATTTTTCAGTCCTTCCTGTTGCTTCCACTATTTCCCAGACACAGCAGATGCTTTTTGGTACCTGCAGCAGACCACCTGTTCAATCTTCACTGGCAGGTATTTGGACAGGATGTCTGAAGTTCTCCGAATTAAACACCTGCAGGGAGAGAAATTAAGATCAGATGCTTGGATGACTCTTGGATCACTTTTAGTGATAAAACTCTGTTTTATCACTATTATTCCTCAAGTGGTCAACACACAGTCCCTTTGATGTCTTCTCTCCAAAGGTCTGTGACAGCCCAACACATAGCAGAGGCCAGACACCCACTACCCACGTGAAGCATTATTACAGAGCCCCATATAACCCATTGTCTTTGTAAGGCTTTCCAAATGTGGTTCATGAGATTTGGAGGGATCAGACATGATTCCACCTACACAGAGAGAGCTCAGCCACAAGAGAAACTCTGCTCTTCCTCAGACTACCAACAGCATTTGCAATTTGAGCTACAGCAGGCCAGCAGCACGGACAGCAAACAAGGACAGGGATCAACCACCACAAACTGTGGGCATAACCCAAAGCACAAGCAGGCAATTCCCCATTTAATAACTGAGTAGCCATCCTCAGCCAAGATGGGCTCGTTGCCTGGCCCAAGACTGCAGAAAAGGACATATCCTTTGGGTCTCTGGAAATGCCCCATGGAGCAGTTCTGCCACACTTTGGGAAGGTGGAATGGACTAGAAAAAGTGCTGAGCTGAGCATCCACAGTAAAAGGTGCAGAAACCCAATTCTGCCAGGAAGCATCAAAAATGTTACAAAACCTATAGAAGAAAGACAGCAGGGATATATGACAACCCCAAAATCAGTCAAAGGCGGGTAAATAAAGGAATAATCTGGTCTCCGAACCCATAAGCAGCAGGATGAAAAGTAATAGGCTTAAATTGCAGTAAGGAAGATTTATGTTACACATTAAGAGCATTTTCTGACTGCAAAGACAGCAATGCCCTGGAAAAGGTGTCCTAGGAAAATTGCAAGGTCTTCAGTGCTGGGTGGGGGTTAAGAGATGGTCTAGGTCTAACACCTTCTACCTTAGGACAGCAAGACTGATTAGATGCCCTCTCCAGGGCTCTTCCAGCTTTACATCCATGATTCCATATGTCTTTGCACCACTGTCCCATTTGCAATTCCTACCAAATTCAACAGATTCATCTGTTACTACTTTTGTGCTCTGCCTTCCCTATTTGTGTATCATGACTGCTGCACAGAAAAGGAAAGGACCCAGACCTCAACAGAGCCAGGCACAGGCATTCCTGAACACACTTTTACACCCATTTTCCATCAACTATTAAAAGAAATAAATGCACCTCAAGAAGGAATAAGCTTTTCTCCTCCCAACCTTTCCTTTTTCTTAGGCTTCTGCAAGCTGATCTGAGTCAAGGTCAGAACTGTCTCTACAGAGTGACTCTATTTAGTGTGAAATTTAATTTACCATGACTATGAACTGCAGGATTTTATTTGTGATGGCTGCAAAAGATCAGATTAAAAAACCAAAACCAGGCAAAACAAATAAAAGCCACCAAACAAAACCTGCAAACAAACAAAAAATCAGAAAAAAACCTGAAGACACCAGCAATGCTGAGAATTCAAGAGCTAGAAAGTTCTTAGAGAGAGCCAAGCAACTGCCAGCAGACATGGATAAATTGGTTGTATTCATGAAGAGAAAACAGGTTTAAACAAATACAAAAAATCAATCAAAGGTAAGTAAGGCAGCACTTTGCATCACAGAGGTGCTTCTTGGGGATCAAAGTCCCATCTCTGACACTTGTAGTCTCCTATCAGCCCTACAGAGCCAACACAACTATGAAAGCGTGAGCTGGACTCTTTTGTGACTTCGGCAATCAACAGCAGAACCGAGTGACATTCCTTATACTCCTTCTGCTCCTCAACATCTGGGCTGGATGGATCTCAAGTCTGATCCAGTCCACATTTGTAGTTATCTTAACATAAATAAAAGGATGCTCCCTGATTATTCAGATCCCAGGAGAAAACAGAAACACAGGAGTCAAATAATAATTCAGTACCTGAGAGTACTGCTTGGGGGTGACTGCAGCTGACTGTGCCATGTCAGTACCATCTATCAGACTAAAGCTCCATGCTATGTGGATTTCTTAGGCAATAAATACTTGCACCATCACTTGCTGAACAGACGTAACAGGCAAGAGAATTCATTACAGCTACAACTGTAATTTGGAAAGATAGCAGGGCTTATGCCAAGAGCTTATGCAAAAGCTCTGCAAAGAGAAGAGGGATGAAGTTCACCTGTTCACAATACTGATCAGCTCTTTAAGCCTCTCTTCTCCCTTGTGTCGCTCAGCTTCACTTGCATCTGCATCTCTTCCTTTCAAGATGGGCAATTCAAAGTGTCTTTTAAATTCCTGTGCAGTTCCTGTATAAAACAGAAGTGAAAAGGTGACAACTACTACCAAAGAAACTTTGATCAGTTTCCCACAGCCCCAGTTATCACATCCCAAGCACAGAGGCCAGCAGATAAAACAAACCCTCATCCCATCCATAAGACTGTTTTTCTTTCTAGCCAGGAAAGACCCAAACAAGGCAGGCAAATCAGTACAACAGAAAATCATTTTGTACATCAACAACAGTGCAAAGCCAAAGGTCATACAATTTTACTTAAACAGTCAGGAACATACTGCTTTTGCTCACATTCCAGTTATACTTTTATTCCCAGATTTTGTCCTGGCAAACAACAGCACAGGCACTATCTGTGCCTACTCCAAAATTATCTGTAATCAGTTGCTTATTACTGGCCACAGGCTGAAAGTGGGAAAAACACCTACTGAGTGCATGCAGCTTTGCTGCAGTAGTTACACCATTAACCTCATCTCAGAAAGAACGAACTGCAAGTACAGGGAGAGTAATCTCGCCCAAAGTACAGGTCAAGGGGGGCAGGTGAAATCCCATCAGCTCCCTCTAATAACTACCCAAAACTGAAGCACACGGAAAAAGCAGATGTAGAACATCTACCGCCCCATTCCATCCTTTCCTTGAGAACTCCTGGGGGCAGAACAGCTGAAGAGAAAAAGATACAGCCCAAATTCTGCTTGCAAGATTAAGAATCTGATGAACTGTGTTTAACTAGAGTTGTGCATGCACTAGAATTAATGAGAAGCCTCTTGGACTGGATGCCAAACAACCTGAGACAATCATGGGTGATGGGTTACAGCAACAAAGAAATCATTTACAGTAGTACTCAGTTTCACATATTTATTTTACCTTAATTGATTCCCCTTCCAAAAGACCTGTTAAACTGGTGTACTTTGCTTTACAATCTTGTTGAAACAGCTCAGATGATACACAGCCTCTAGAACAGGGGACCCTGACCTAGGCTTTCTGGATACAAACAGGAAGAGACTAAGTCTCAGAATCACAGAATGGTTTGAGGTGGAAAAGACCTTGGAGATCATCTAGTTCCAAGCCCCTGACATGACTCTTCATCAGTGTCTCAGTTGTTGCTTTTGCTGGCATTGAGGGAAGCCTGGCCAGCACCTTCCCCTCCCTCACATCTCCCACAGATTGATCTCTTACCCAGGATGCCCGAATTGACAAAGTGCACCAGGCTGAAATACTCCAGCAGGTCGTTCTGAATGGGGGTGCCCGAGATAAGGACTCGCCGAGGTGTGTTTAAGCTGTTGAGAGCCTGGTAAGTTTGGTTTTCAGAGTTCTTCAGTCTATGGCCCTTTAAAAAACAGAGAAAAGGAATGAGGCTGATAAATCCAGTGGCCCTGTTAGGAAGCAGCTTGGAGAGCCACATCAGCACTGACAAAAGGCATCTCACCACTTTTCCCACTCCTGGTAGTGGAGTAAGTGTTGCAACAGACTTGTTCCAAAGACAAGGATCTAGGGAAAAGCCTGAAGCTATTACGTCAGGAAACAAGATATTACAAGCTTCCCAGACCAGGAATATCTGAGCTCCGCCCAGGCAAGAAAGTCTACCATGAAAATAACAACCATCACACAGTAAAACTTTAAGAACTGTTTCCTGTTCAAAGATGGGAATGTTTTCAGCTAAACACAAGCACTGAACTCTGGACCAGTAAAATTGCTTCACCCAAGGTCAAGATCACAAGCATCTCAGACCACCTATATAGAGGATTGCCAGACCTTTGCACACTAATAAAAAGAGGTTCTTCACCTCTTACAGGGGTAATCTGAATACAGGCCAATGCCTGGGAAAAGCAGCTTTATTAGCATCTGAGTGCTGTGTAGGACAAAGCACAAGTGGTAAGATGCTTTTTACGAGTGCCACACCGCAGCAGAGGTGAGTATTTATTGGAAATGTACAAGGCCAAGGATGTGGGTTCCCAGACTCCCTAGGTGCTGGCCCCATCCCAGGGGCACTGAGAGGTGTGGGCAGTCATGGACTGGCAGATAAAAGGTTTATGGGAGCTACACTCCTGAGGACACTTGCTCCTTTTAAGCCTCTCTCGGCACTGTTCTGGCAAATACAAAGCCAGACCACTGGGTGGCACCGCTATTTAATGAATCCCCTCTACCCAGCACCAGAGGACACCTCAACCCCTGCCAGGCCCCAGCCTGATTGTTTCAAGGAGGCAGAGGACACTTGTTTTATTTTGTCCTTCCAAAGCAACTCTGGCTCTCGCTACCTATAACCACAAATAGGGAATGACAAATGAAAAAACAACTCAATTTCGGCCATGTGAAAGCAGAGCTTGACAACAAAGGCTTGGCAAAGCTTGATCTAGTGTGCAGGAAGTCAAGCCAGCTCTGTCTCCTCTTGAACAAGAGCAGCATGAGGTAACTCTTTGCCCAGCTCTCCTACCTCTGCTCCAGGCATGAGACTACAGAGAGAGGAAGAAGGTCCTGCCATGGGAGCATACTTCAAACTCACCCACAAGCACAGATTGAGACGGCCAGATATAATGGCTGACAGCAGCCAACACTATACACAAGAGCATGCTGAATCACAGAATTATTTAGGATGGGAGAGACCTCAGGATCTCCGGTCCAACTTCTTGCTCCAAAAAGAGTCAAGTTAAAAATTAGTGTGCAGAACAAGAGGCCAGGCCAAACAGAAAGTACTTCTCACTTTAACAAAGACACACACCAATGAAGGAAAACCAGAAAGCCAGGGCACCACCATCCCAACAGAGACAGGCATGGACCTCCTTTCTGGTACATATTTCACATGGAGCGAGCCCTAGTAGGACCCATCAGGGACCTACAAGTGGACACAGTCACCACCAACTGGATTTTCTTCATATCTTGGCTCATGAAGACACCTCTCCTGTTCAGGCTCACACAGTATGGTTGATCTTACTACTGAAAGCCTCTGAAACACCAAAAGGGGTGTTGTCCACAACCAGAGTTTCCCACTGTCCACTCTCCTTTTAAGAAAGCAGATCCAGTTTCACCAGATCTGGAGAAAATACCAGGAATGGATTCCCCTTAAAGGTTCCCCCGTACCTCATCACATATGACCAGCCCAACACTGCCCTTCTGCAGCACCTCGGCATGGAGGCGGAAGGTCTCATAGGAGATAATCAGGATGGGTGAAGGCACTCGCAGGCCACGCTGGTTCATAAAGCCAACTGCAGATGGGAAGGGGAAAAAGGAAAAGAAAAAAAAAAAAAAGAAGGATGATGAAAACTAACAAAAACAGGTCAACTAGTCAAAACTTTTGCCTTAAAAATCTAGGAAAACCCTTCCACCCACATATACCCATTCTCCTTTCCCCACAACTGTTCCCGTTTCCATGGCCCTTCTGCCTCCTTTCCTGCCTTCTGGCTGGAGCAAAATAAGAGCACTGGGACTACCCTAACACCCGACTAGATTTGGATTATGCCAAAAGATCAACTGTCACCAAACATGCAAGGGTCTGATCTAAACATGTTAGTGGAGAGACAGCCATCAGTGTGCAGAGATCCAGTGACAGCACAGAGATGTTCACATGAGCTGCTGCAGCCTTCTTCCAATGCAAGACTTTGACCTCAACCAGCCGAACGCACAGATTGCAAACGTTTCTGTACCTAGTTTACGGTCAATCTCTTCTTTGGAGCCTCCATCAATGGCCAGCGGCTGGATCCTTCCCCCCAGCCATTTCTCTACTTCATTGTACCAGTTTCTCACCAGGCTGGAGGGAGACACCACCACGGCTTTCTCGATTTCGGGCTTGCAGTCCGGGCTTTGCCGGAGAAGCGTCCACATGAGTGTGATGCACTGGAGAGTCTTGCCCAGCCCCATTTCGTCTGCCATGATACAGCCATGGCTCCCAGGGATGCGCCGGCTCGTCACACAGTCCCAGAGGAATTTCACTCCCTGCCAAAAAATTGTTCTCTCAGAGCAGGATGGGGGCATCAGCAGAGTGACAACTTCATTACCACAATGCACAGGACTGATAGCACAACAAGCAGCAGATCTGCATGGCACACATCCTTTGGGACATGCAGTGTTCTAATGAGACAGAGGGAAATCATCCGAGGCACAGCTGAAATGCCACCATTTCTGGAGTGGAACAGCATTACTGGTGCCAACGTGTACCTCACAACATGCACAAAATCTCGCTCCATTTTACTTGTACAATTATAACCAGCTTCCTAACATGAATTCCCAGAAATTTCTACCCTTGGCTGCTTTAGACAGGCCCTGGCCATGAACTAACATGCATCCATCATTTCAAAGAGGTTTATCATCTTAACAACACCCAATCAGGTAATTCTAAAGAATCAGAGTGAATAGAGTTGTTTCTGCTACCCGATTAATTCCCAGAATACCATCATCAGCCCTCATCACTTCTGCCTAGAAGCAGTGACTCACCTGGGGGTTCAAGGTCCAAAGCAGATTTAGCTTCAGAGAAGACACAGGGCTGAGGTTATAACCCACGTCACATGGTGGGAGAAGGGCTCAGCCCTGCATTAGGCTCTGACACATCACTGAGACAGATAAAGGGGGGGGGAGGGAGGAGGAAAAAAAAAGAGAGACAAACTGCAAAATGTTCCTGTAGCATGTGACAACAAGAGAGTCAGAGAAAACCAGGGCATTGTGCTGGGAATGTACAAGCTACCTGCACTGTGCCAAGAGAGCAGGAAGTGCGAGACACAAGCTAAACACACCTGCAAGGATTCACTCCTCTCTATTCCACTATTTAGGACTTGAAGATGGAGCACCTTGACTTGCACTTTCAAGTCCTTTTCTTTCTTTCCTAGGCCTTTAGTTACAGGTTAATGGAATTTATTTACGCCAGTTGAACACATATGAAGTTCATTATTGACTACATGACTGCGTTTGGCTGCAGAACCAGCACCTGGGCAAAAGTCACAATAAAGTTGGAGCAGAGCTCTACTACCCTTTAGGAGCATCAGCTGAATAAAGCAGCACAGGAATCTTAGCAGGCAGAGACTTATTAATCAGACTAGAGCAGAAACTGCTTTATCATCAACATTTACCTGCCAAAAAAAAGTGTGCCTAGGACACAAACATAACTTTGATTACTTGACAAAAGCACCAGCAGGCAGTAGCTTACCAAAACCAGAGTGCCTCCAGCTATGCAGCCAGAGCATTACACTGTAATACAGGCTCAGTACCAGACCCAAGATAAAACTACAAGCCATGAGCAGCCTACAATGCTCTCAGAGCCATCTGAAGATCTCCCATGCAGGGAGACATCCAGCCTGACCTGCTTAGCCTGCAAGATCAGCAATCACAGCTTCCATCTGTGCTGCCTCCAGGCTTAAATGATAATATATACTGCATCTGGGATGAACTTCGAGCTGTCCAGGAGCCTGTACCAAATATTTGGAGAGTTGTACCCACTGCTGCCATATTATGATGTTGCACATATTTACAACACAAAATGTTTTTTGGCAGTCTCCACTGTCAAATTTCAAGTCTGCATAGGTCAGGGACAGCTCACACCTACCAAGAGCAGCCTCCAAAGCACACTGAAGTAGGAACCTACTCTACACTTTGTTGGGAACCACAGCACCAGAAATTGGAGCCTCAGTGTTTGCTGGCTCAGGGACTGCAGATCCACTCAATTCTGCTGAGCAGTAAAATGGTGGCGGACAGTCTGCCCTGCCTGACTCAAAACCAGGCTGCAACAGAGTTTATCGCAACTATATCCCATCACCTTCCACACTGAATTCCACCCCGCAGAGCTACATCTCCAGACTCCAAGGTAAGTAAAGGCAGGACTTTCAGCCCTGACTCTTTGCTTGAAAAGAGACAGGGAGTATCAGCAGCATTCAGGCCTCTCAGAGGATGCTTAAAACAAATGTTTCACTTTGTATTTGCGACAGACTGGAGTCTGTTAGACTGTCAGTCTGTGAGGTCTACGTAGACCTGTAACAACTCCAGCAGAGGAACTGCAGCTTTTTGAAATGGACCAAATCCTCCAGCCACATCCTCGGGTCCCAATGGGAAACTTACTTCTCTCTGATGAGGTCGTAAAACACGGCTGAGGACAGGATCCACCACAACATGGACAGGTGCCTTGTCCCTGCAGGAGGCAGTCAAGGAAGAAGAGAGTGCTATTAAGGAATTCGGCACATGTTTAGGTTTTGTTAAATCTCACTGCTATACTGAGGACTCCCCTGAGGCACAGGGGAAATAACTTCAAACAAAAAAGTGAAAAATGGATTAATTCAGCTTTGAGAATGAAGTTAGAGACCTACCCACAGTCTGAAACATCAGTGAAACCATGTATGTGGGCTGTGGTTAAAATGAGGGCAGAATGTGGTTCAGAGACAGTTAAAAAGTCAGTATTATTTTTCTTGTTTCTATAACAATATCGTAACTGCGTTTCTGTAGAGAGAAACACCCCCCGTCCATGAAGATCCAGTTGACAGCCTTTTTAAGTTATAACAATAGCACAAAAGAAACTACCTCAGAATAAAAACCAGTAGGCAGCCTAACATTTGACAGTCATCTCCCTTTGTTTGTCCTTAGATGCTGATGTTTCCTGACTAAGCCACAAGATTTTCTAAGCAACTTCTCCATGTGTGTATGCTCATTCCCCGCAACAGGTTTAAATTTTTGATGCATGAGAGATGGAACAGTCAGTGAAAGAACACAAAAAATCCAGCATGGGTACATTCCTTCTTTGATTGTAACCATACCTGAACCAATCCAGGCAGAATACTTGGGAATCGAGCTCCCCTTGATGTTCAGACCCCAGCTCAAACACATTTGGGAGAGAAGCACATAAACCTACACCCAGAAGGAATTCCAAGCTGCAGCATTCACGCCAGGTGATGACTCACTTGTCTATTTTCAGCTGGTCATGGGCACTCAGCACCGGGGGCTCATACAGAACCAGAGCTCCTTCCTCAAATGGGTCATGGAGAGGACACCTCACTCCTGCCCGTTTGACACCCAGCGAGCGCAAGCCCAGGGGCCCTGAAAGCAAACAAAAGCACAACTCAAACAACAACATCTTCCTGGAAGCAGGCAGAGCCTTGCAGCACAGTCTGATTACACTTAGGAACGGTGAATTAATTGGGTGCTGGAGTGGAGGTGCACGCACAGCTGGTGCAGACAGCAAACCTAAGCAGGGCCGTTGTTTGGCAGCACTCTGGCAGCACACAGTGGGAAGCTCTGCGGCAGAAAAAAACAGAACGAGGGAACAGAGGCAAAGATGGAGCAATGGCACTGCTCTCCCAAGGTGGTTGTTCTAGTTTTTTGAAAGCCAAGGAGGGTTCCAGAATGTACATCTCAACAAATACACGCCTACATATAGAATATGCTGGGTGAAATCCTCTTTTGGGGTCACCTAAGCCAGACTTAGCCAGAGTCTTATCTTTGATGCAAGGTCAGGAACTGATCTTTAACAGTGACGAAGTTCTACGGTATCACAGTCAGCATCATATTGTCACTACCTGCTCTGGGGTATTATTTTCTCTCTGCTGAGCAATAGTAGATACTTGGCCTTGGAGCCAATTTCTGTGAAAAGCAGAAACCAAGCATGAGTCCCTTTCCCTAGTACTGTATTTTGATGTCACAGTATTGAAATGGAGATGAACACAAAAACATACATAAAAAGCCCTTTTCCCATCAAAACTCGGGCAACTGTGCTCCCAGGATTGATTTTGCTTGAAAAATACTCAATCAGTCTATTTGTCCACTGTTTGCTAAAGCTCCTTGCACAACAGGACTGCATCACAGGCTGAGGCAGCAATGCACACACAGCAAGAAAGCAAGCACAAGAAACAGCCACTTTTCCCAATTAAGAGAGCGAGGTAACAGCCACAGAAAGCAGCTTTGCCAGTTACAGTTCTGTTTGAGCCTCCTGACAAATCCGTTTCTCCAGAAGCTAGCTTTGCCAAACTCTTTTGGGGCTTGTCATTCCATATTCAGTGGCTGCTTACAGACATTTTTATAACTAACGTTTGGGTGAAACTGCTTGATCTGCACTCGAGTATTTCAGCTGGAGGGTGAAGGGGAAACAGGGGACATGAACAGGCCCATTTGTTTCTGAGATCTTATGTTTCACTGATTCAAACCAGCTGAGGCTTTGAACTTCAAAATGATCCTGTTTTGAAGATCACCTTGAGGCTCAACACACCAGGCCAAGTAGAAATAAAACTGGCACATACAATCTTTTTCACCTCAGCCTTCTGTCAGCATCATTATTTAAATGATAAACCTTTGTGGCTTGGAATTCATTTTGCTTTTGTATTTGTGATACGGTGTAAAATCTCCTGGCACTACATCAAATACATAGCAGTAAGACTACAAAATCCAATTCTGAAATGTAGGATTATCCAAACTAAACACTAGTAAGAAATATGAAGACTTTGCTAATATGCCAGTATTTTTCTTTCAAAATTAAGTCAGGACTTCTGGAACATATTCATCAGTGCAAAAAATAACAATAATCCCCGGAGATGTATTTGACAGGCCTAAGCATCATCTGTTTTACCCGAGTCAGCCAACATAGACAATCCTTAAACCTCCTCATCTTACCTTTATAATTTGGAATGGGGACTTTGAAGGGTTTGGACAAAATGCTGCGGATAAAAGCCTCCTAGGAATTCAGAAAGAAAAAACATTTCAAAAGTCTGAAGTCAGAGATTGCCCAAGAAAGCAAGCCCAGGACATTTTTTGAGAACTCAGTTTTGCCAAGTACTCAGAGTCCCTCTATCTAATCTACTCAAGCCTCAACTCCAACTACTTTCAAGACTATCCAAAAGGAAGAAAGTAACAATTCAGCACAATTTCCTCCACCAGTTCTGCTTTTCAAAACTACTTTCCTTTGGGTTTTCTAATACATGAAATTGATTTTTCATAGCTCCCATCTTCCTAAATCCACTGGCTTTATTCACTTCTTTAAAAGCTATTGCTTCCCCCTGCCTTGGTAATTCAGCCAGGCAGCTCATTTCCTGTAAAGGAGCTGGGTTACCATTGCAGGAACATCCGTGCTGGATCAGCAAGCACCCAGCTAGTCCAGCATCTGGTCTCCAGCAGTGCAAGCCCAAAGAGAACCAGGCAGGCACACAGCATTTAACCCACCTGGGTGGAAAGCAACTCACATCTCTGGGCACTGTCCTTCACCAGGGCCCCATGGAACAACCTCATTCAGAATTTCCACTACAGGAAGTTCTCCCCCAACACCTCCTTCAACATTAAAGGACTGGAGCTGGCAAAAAGCCTCTCCAAAAGTCTTTGTATCTGCGTGGCATTTCCATAACACCTCTGATTAAATGAGGCCATGAAAGCACTTGGACTTGCTTTGCTTGCTGAGTGAGCTGTGTATGTGCCAGCAGCACTCCCCACTCACGTGCTGACTGCTGTCCAGGCAGTGGGGTCTGTTGGTCAGCTGAGCCAAGGGTTTGCGGAAGGGCGACCTGTAGCACTCTCCACTCTCCGTCTCACTGGCTGCCTTCTGCCTCTTCCGGCTCTGGAAAACAGAACCATAGCCAAACAACTCGGGGGCAGCAGGGGAGAGCAGAAGGTGCTCTGCTGTCACACTCAGTGAGCACCAAAGCACACAGACCATCCCCCAGGCAGCCGAGCAGCTCTGAGCACGCACAGCCACCACTCACCCCCGCTGCCAGAGGGCTCACACAGCAACACCACCGAGGGCACTGCACCCTAAAGCTTAATTTACGTGAAGCTTAAAATATTCTCCTAGTTAAGAAAATTAACTACCACCTTCTAAGCTGTAAAAGGGCAGGCTTGTCCACGCTAAGATTTGCCCTGTCCCGTCACCCAAAAAAAAGCAGAATTAAGAAAAGGAAGGGTCAACAGCATGGAACAAACTACATCAAAGTCCCCAGAGGCTCCATGGCAGCTGGTGTTATGCAGGTGAAAGGCCTCGCAATGAGCCCTACATTTCAAACGCTTAGAAAAGCATGAAAATAAATAAGTCATTGATCTGTTTCCTGATTTAACACAGTCCTCTTCAGTATGAGGCATGGTTTCAACCACCTGCTGGCACAGAAAAATGGATTTGACACAGAAAACATTAGGCGAGAATCTTTGACCTGTATGACATAGAACATAATGGTAAATTAGGCTTAGGGCTGGGACTACTGTCAGTATGAATGGCTAAACGAGGTCTTTACTGTCTCTTGGAAATAATCGGTAAAAATGATCCTCCCGTGTCCTGTTACAAAAAGATGTAACATTCTGTCTTAAACACTGACCTATTCCTGGTTACCCAGTTACCCCTCCTTTCACACAGCACTCGAAAGCTCTCACAGGGATAAGTTTTTCCACAACCACGACGCACCATCTGTACACAGTGAAGTTCTTCCACCAAGCACGTGCCGAGGCACAAAGTTTTACGGCAGCATAAACCGGGGGCCGTGATGCCCAGAGGATGGGGGAGGCTCAGGCACCAGGGAGTGACCTGGATGCAGCGCCGCCCCGCATCCCCCTGCCCACGGCTGCGGGGCCACACGGCGCCGAGAACACGGGGCCGCCTCCCGGGGCCCCTCGCTCACCGTCGGGGGGTGCCAATCCTCCTCCTCCTCTTCCTCATCTTCATCGCCCGCCTTCCTCTTGGCCAGCTGGCTGGGGGCCAGGCTCCTCCTCTGGAATAGAGGCACAACACACAGACACACACACAGAGTGAGGGGCTGGGAGGTTGCCGGCACAATCCGGTCCCGCTCGGCCTGGCCTGGCCTGGCCCGGTCCGGTCCGGTCCGGTCCGTCCTCAGCTTCATCGCCCCCCTTCCTCTTGGCCAGCTGGCTGGGGGCCAGGCTCCTCCTCTGGAATAGAGGCACAACACACAGACACACACACAGAGTGAGGGGCTGGGAGGTTGCCGGCACAATCCGGTCCCGCTCGGCCTGGCCTGGCCTGGCCCGGTCCGGTCCGGTCCGGTCCGGTGCCCCCCCCACACCCACCATCGCCTCACGGGAGCGCGCGGAC
>VWZW01008123.1:907265-992862 GCA_013397115.1 Edolisoma coerulescens | reverse complement strand
AAAAAAGTGGAGATTTATTTTTTTTTTTCTTTCCAAAGAAGGATCCTGCCAGGTCTGTTCCCTTCAAGCAAGGCTAGTGCTGGCCTACAGAAGTTGTGCCACAAAGGAGTCAGGGTGTAAGACTGTAGCAGGGAAATCAGCCCAAAGGAATATGCCATTAAGCCATTTCTTTCGGCTCTTCAGCAGCTCGGGTGCTGGCAGGGAGATGAAGGGAGCCATCTCCACAGCAAGGTGTGAAGAGGAGAGCGTGGCTGCTGAGAATCCTGGCAGCAGGAATTACAGCCCTGGGTGCTGTGATGGGCAGGCGGGTGACCCTTGGCACCTGGGAAAGGGCAGTGCAGAGGGAGAAGCTGTCCCTTTACAATTGTGTCTCAATTTGGCACAATCTTAGGTTATTTTGTGAGCTTACCTGTTCTGACAGGTTTGGCGTTACCTATCTTTTTTATGACATTACGGCTGACCCAAAATCTCTGATTAGGGGCCAGCTTGGTTTTTTGCACTCATGGAACAAAGGAAAAATCCCTTTGGAGCACCCTAAAGGGTATTTGTGAGGCTTCAGGGCGAAAAAGCAAACTCGGGGCAGCAGCAATTTCAGCGTAGATTTGTTTTCCTTCAAAGAGAAGGGCGGGCTAGTCCTCGGGAAAGAGCGAGGCTGTTGCTGTTCCATGGATCACAGCTGACATGATAAATGAGGGCTGGTGCTCACCAAGCAATTTAAAGGACAGACGTTTTACAGGGTGCAAAACCGCAGCATTTTGAAGACGCACAGCTAAATTATCCTTCTGGCTACACAGGGAAAACCCCAAACGACTCGGTGAAATGAGCCAAGTCCTCTGACACAGGCAGTTAACCCTTCCATTGTCAGATAGGAAAGGCATCCTCATCAGGACGAGGTTCCCACACAGCTTGTGGGGAAGAGGTGCTGCTCACAGGCCTCGGAGCACATCCCCCAGAGCCTGTGGGTTCCTGGGGGCCTCAACAGCTGACAGCATTAATAAATCTTGAGAAACCTGACAAATCTCTAGATGCTGTCCCTGGAGCACCTGGGGACCAGCAGGGAGTGAAACGGGGCCTTCAGTGCAGTCCAGCAGAGCAAATATATTCAATGTCCTGCAGCTCTTGAAAGGACATTGTCTTTTCTTCCTCCTCCAAGGAGGAAAAGGAGAAAGGGGAGGATGGATTTCCCCTTTGTTGGTGGTTTCACTGGTAAACCTGGGAAATAAATGCAAGAACTTACTTGTGTCACAGTTGCACAGCTGACCTTCTTAAACATCAAGAAATCCCCTTTGGCAGTATCCCCACCTCAGTCACATCCTGTTTTACTGTTCAGTTTATTACACATCTACATTAATACAGTTATGGACCTTTAAAACATAAAATAGAGGGGATATAAGACAAAGCCAAATCCTTGCACCTGTAGAGCTTGAGGTGTAAGTGGGCATGGATTCCCTGCAGCCATTTTACATCCCCTGAATATCCTGTGCCTTAACTTTACTTTTCTCCCCCATCTTTTTCAAGTCCATCCATTTGCCAGTGTTTTATTCCCGAAGCGATTTCAGAGCTCCGTGATGAATGTTAGATGTTGCAATTACTGGCTCACTGGGCAGAGAGTGGTTCTATAGGAAGGTAATTGGCTATTTTTCCTGGCATGAATAATATTCACATTAATAGCCTCCCTCTCCATGGCTCTGAGAGCAGTTCTGCTGTGTGCTTTTTTTCCCCTGCAATGGGAACAAACACACTTTATGGCCCAGGCCAGGCTGGGTCAATAATAAAGGGAAGGGGAGGTAAAATTCCTGCTCCATGTAAAACAGCAGGAAAGATCTTAGTCATCGTACACCCACCACAGAACTGCTGTGGGTTCCATCCTGCAACGGCACTTCTCTTCTAACCATTCATGACAAGCCCCCGAGGGAAATTTGGGGTGATGCCAATGTCTGAGTGCAGCCAGTCCCCTCGTAAGGCAACCACACTGCAAGCCTGGGGCAAGGTGGACATGCACGAGGGGCTTTCTTCTCAAAGAAACTGGCCAGGAGTTCCAGCAGAAAGAAATATCTTGTTCTTTCTGCAGAAGGGAAGAGCAAAGGGCTCGCCCAAAGCAAAAGGAGCAGCCAGGGACCAGGTCAGCCCTTTCCAAGGCTGTGGGGCCCAGCACAGACACTGCTCAGTGTTTTCTCTTCCACTCTTCTCTCCAAACCAGCACCTTCAGGCAGAGGTTAAGTCCTCCCCTCTTCCCCCTCTCTAATTACACAATTTACTCCTCTTCTGCTGTAATCAGCTCCCATTTATACAGCCCTGAGAGATCACAGGATAATCACCATGGGGAATAATCCTGTCATTTCCCTCGCTGTCTCTGCAGGATACTGAGTCCCTCCAGTACAAGCAAGGAGAGGGGAGGGTGCCAAACATCTTCCTCAGGAGCTCTAGAATTAGGCCAAAAAGCAGACCAAAAATATTTATTATTTATATTGTTTGTCCACATCAAACAGAGCCTGTCTTCCAGTCACCACCATGGTATGAGCTCGTGGCACTCCCTGGGTGTCAGCCACCACCACGTCCCCCTGGGACCAATGCTGCACTCAGACCCTGTGGATCTCCACTGACCTCCTTGATTTGTGGAATCTCCCTTCTTTTACACCCTCCCCCTTTTTTTCTGTTCTTTTTGAGGCTCCTTCCTTTTCTGTGGAACACAGGCCTTCCCCAGTTCCCTACAGAAACTTTTAAGAAACATTTCGGAAGAATCAGGGCCTCTCATCCAGCTCTTCACAGGCAGGAATAAGGACAGGTCCTATGCAAGAGAACTTGTGACCTTTGTAGCAGGCAGAAAGCAGCGTGAGGGAGAGATAATGTGAGAAAATATCTCTTAATGGAAAGACACCTCAGACCGTGTCTAACAGCTCCAGCCATTCTGCAATGGAAAGCAGAGACAAAAATCTGTAATTATGACCAGAAGGGCAGAGCTACAGCTTTAACAAAATTCAGCAGTGCCACCTGGACCTTCTCAGGTGAAGCTCTCAAGGGACCAGGACTGCAGGATGAGGATCCCTCTGCACCAGCATAGCTTGGCAATATTCACCTGAGAAAGTAATTAAATATCCTTCCAGTTAATTCCTTTGCAAACCACGAGAGGGAAACTGAGTATGATCATACCAAGTTACTGCCAGCTGGAGTTGTGATCCCGCCTCATCACCACCAGAGACAGCTCATCTGCCCTTCCAACACAGCCACTTACTGAGAGGGGGGAACACTGAATGGTTTGAAAACATTAACTCCAGGCAGAAAAATCCTTTTCCTTTCTGGAGGCCGGGTGCCATCCTACACTCATAGAAATAGATAATAATTCTGTAAAACATAAAGATTCTTAGAAATGACAGTTGACAGTCTTATAAAAGCTTTATAGAACCTGAACAAGTATTTTTTGCTGTACCAAGTGCTCAGTTAAATGAAATCTATTTCTCCTATATAACAGAGTACTGGATCAGTGTCAAAATTATGATATATTTACTGTGGTGACATTCAAGATCTGTATTCATTGAGATACTAGTCATACGTCTGGGGTTTTTAATGCAGTATGACCACAGGAAAAAAAAAAGAAAATTTAAAGAGAAGGCAGCAATTATGAATTTTACAAATGTCTTAGCAGTCACAGGCTGGAAGGAGACAGGAGATCGGCAGCGAGGATCCCAGCACTGCTGCTGCTCCTGCACGTTTGCACGATTACCACCCCAAGGAGCCCAGTCACGAGCCCAGAGTGATGTGAGTCAGGCGCTGATCCACATCCCACCCCCGGCCCGTCTGGATGCTGAGCTGGCACAGCCTCCAGCTCTCACAGCTGTGCCTGGCAGGGAAGGGCTGAGGGGGCTGCCCCTCGTCCCACCCCTCACACCCTCCATCACCCACTGCAGCCCGAGCACACCCAGGGCACAGCTCTGTGTCCCTCGGCAGGGTGGCACAGCTGGGTGACCCTGTCTGAGTCACTCTGGGAGCCCTTCACCTTCCAACATTACATACCAGATTTCACTCTTTCTTTTGGTTCATTTGACTGCTGTCCCTTTGGCTCCAGTGGTACCTAATCCTTATTACTGTTAGAAGAGAAAAAAAATAAATCTTTCCTAATCGTGTTTATTTACAAAAAAAAGAAAGAAAGAAAAGAGACACGCAAAATCCTATTTCCTTAAAGCAGCAAAGGCAAAAGGAGCAGGGAAAAATCTCCACAGCCACTGCTCCAGTGAGCTCTGAGCCCCAGAAATGCTGCAAGCTCACTTTCTTCCTCATGGATTTTCTGCATCCTTCTCCAAATAACTCCTTGCCCCTGTGCTGGCAATCAGCCTGGAGTTCAGAGACCTCCACACCGTGCTGAGCCACAGGCCATGGCTTGAGAGTCATGAGATGGAGAAGGGACCAGTGGCACGGAGACAGGAGGAGGATGTGGGATCAGCGGGATAGCAGGAAGAGGGATGGCCTCCAGGTAACGCAACAGCTTCCTCCAGAGACTAAACCAGGAGCTTTCTCCTTCTGTGTTGTTGCTGCATCCAGCATTAATCACAGTCTCTGGCACTAATTTGACATTAATCAGCTGATTCCTCTTCAGGCTCCTGGCACTGGCTGAAAAGTACCTGTAAACAGAGGCTTGCCCACCAAGTGATATCCCCCCACTCTGAGAAAAACCATCAGCAGCTTGAGTGCTTCAGGCATTTTCCCACTTGTCAGGACTGCTTTCAGGAGCCAGCCCTTCATTCAAGAGGAAGGCAATCCCCACGGGGTATTTTCCCCTGCACCACCTTTGCATCTAATTTTTTTTTTTTTTTTGCCAAAATGTTTTTAAACATGCATAAGTCTGACTCAGCAACCCGAAATATTTCATTTGATGCAAAGCAAAATGTTCTGTTTTGTTTACGAGCTAATTAGCCAGTCTTATCTCGCTCACCTTTATAAGTACATGCAAGCCAACAACACAACCTGTGAATATGAAAAAGCCTGGATTTAGGAAACATCAGAGTCAAGCTATATTGGCACTTCCAAAAACACATCCCTCATTTCTTATGGGGAGGATGGGAGGCTGAAATAACTTCCCAAATTCAGCTTGATTTTGCAAATTGGCTTAGCCCTGCTGAAGGTCCGTTTTTGCAAGAAATTTACAATCAGTTACAATTTTTCTTGCCAAGTTCAGACACTTACAGAGCACTCAGAGAGCTGCAGAGCAAATCCAAGGGCAGATCTCAGCCTTATGGGCCGTGGACAGCCCCTGATCCTGCTGGGTCCTCACCAGGTGATAAGGGATGTGTCTCCTCTAACCATGTGGGACTGCTCTCCCTAACCCCTTTGTCTCTGCTTAGAGAAGTCCTCCCTCTGGCAGGAGGCAAAATATTATTCTCTCTGCCCCTGATTAAATCTCAATATAAAAACAAAAAAAATCTGGCTTCTATAAGTAATGGCTCAGGACAGAGGAAACATCATTTCATTGGGGCAATTAGAGCAGTCTAATTAAGCCCAAGTCTTCCGATCAGGCTCTGCTGATTAAGTGGGTTACAGGCACTCTGGATTATATTAATGAAATGAATCAGTTAATTATATGACAATCAATAAGAAGGAAAAGTAGGACGAGCAATTTGCCTTTAAATGACCATCTAAATTCATCAACATGATACATGTTTGTAAGTGTTAAGGGAAGGGGCAGACATGACAGATCTCTTAGGCACTAAGACAATCATTTCTCATAGCTGCAATTCCTGAAAAGCAAAGAACTTACAGCATCTCCCTGAAAAAAACATTGCTTTTTTATAATAGCTTGCAAAACAAACAGGGCACCAGTGAACAAAGCTACTGGGGAAAAAAAAAAAAAACTACCTTCAAACTTAAGGCTTTAATAAACTGAAAGCCTTAGTTTAGAGTTGTGAGCTCAAATGGTCAGCACTGCTTTGAACCAGAGACATTGTGGTCTTGAATGATTATCTGACTTGGAGCTCCCATCCAAATTGAAAACCTTGGTGAAGTGGGAGCTGGAAAATGACATTGTTAAAGAGGCAATTTTTGCCCTGAAAAGCTCACAGCCTGAATGGAAAGACTTAAAAAAATAAAGGGGAAAAACTATTTCGTGAAGAATACAGAACTCTCTGTTGTTCTCATTTTGCTGGGTTCAAAACAGGCAGACTGCGAGGGATTTTTCAGCATTTGTAATGAGGGCTTTTAATCATTTGGGGTTTTCAAAAAAACAACAGAAAGCGCTATCGAGATGGCTATTGAGAAGTTCTCTCTGAAAGCAGGGTTTTCAGTCAAGCTAAAAAGCAGTAACATTTTCAGGAAAAAAAAAATCAGTGAAAATGTCATAAAAAATGAAATGTCTGACAAGCACAACAATCTTTCCAGCCTTGAAAAAAGGGATTGGGTATTTTATTTTTGACTTTCCGCTTTATGATTTCAGCTGGATGGGTAATGCAGAATCAGGAAGGTGACTTTCCCTTCTGCCAGAGATGGAGACCTCAGGACCAGAAAGATGAGTTTTACCCCAAACCATGCCTGCAATCACAGACTCATTTAGGTAAGGAGGGACCTTTGGCAGTCTCTGGTCCAACTTCATGTTCCAACTTCCAAGGACGAGCTCCAAAGATTAAATCAGTTTGCTCTGGGCATTTTCTGGTTGAGCTTTGAGGATCTCTGAGGATGGGCACCCCTACCCCTTGTCCTACTTACACTAACTCAAGTTTTCAGCCTTCTGGTTCAGTGCCCCAATGAAAAATGTCCTAATGCCTCTCTCTGCCCTGGGATTGTCAAAGAAGGAGATCTGGGATGTGCATCTGTGGCATCTACAGTCATGGAGGAAGTAGCTTTTAAAAGGAAGAGATGTGGGCCAGAACCTGTTAAAACCTTCAGGCTCTGTCCACAGCAGGGACATGGATAACTGAGCGTGGGTGTTCTCCCAGCCTGCCTCATCCAAAGCAGCCGTGCTGGACACACTGAGCCCCATCACAATACAGACTTCAAGATGTGCTCTAAAGCTGTGACACCTTGTTTGTCATCCTTGTTTTCTCCTCCTGTACAAGAATGTTTATGAGTCTCTGCAGGAAAAAACAAAAAAGAAGAACCTCAATGCCACAGCCTGGACTGCCAGGCAAGGAATTGACTTGCCCTTTGTGGGCAATCACTTGCCATCTTGCCCAGGAAGTGGATCAAGCTACTGGGGGACTTTCAGCTCAAAAAAAAAACACTATAAAAAAGCTGAAACTGCCAGGAAGCAGAGGAAAGCGGATTGCAGTGAGACGGCTCCACTGTCCCAGCAGCAGGTTTTACTGACAGTAAGAGCTCCGGGCTCCTGGAATTGCTTTCCCAAATTCTTTCCAGCTGGCTGCTGAGTTAGAGCCTACAGAGAGTGAAGGCAAATACCTTTCATCTTTTTTAAGCTTTATTTTTGAAGGAAGCAGAATTATGCTGCTGTTCCCTTATTTTTTTTTTTTTTTCCCTAATAACTTTTAAATCCTTTGGCTGCTTGCACCAAATTTTTCACAGGGGAACCAGACGTGCAGTTCTGACAGGTCTGGAGTAAACAGGCAGCTGGGGAGAGGAGAGAGAAACTCTGCTAGTGCAGAATGCCTCTCGACAGCAACACCAGAGCATGAAACATCTCATTTACAGGACACCATGGACTCCAAGCAGAACTCAGCCTGCAGGAATAACTCCATGGGAAATGGGCTGTGCTTCTGTGCTTGGTTCAGCCCATGTGTCTCCCAAGTAACTTGTCCTGCTTTATAGCAGGGTTTTGCAGTTTGCTCTGAGCAATGCCTGTGTGCAAGCAGCAATAATTTCCAGCATGGATGGAGGTTGTGCTCAGGACTCCTTTAGTCCTCAGCTGCTGGAGCCACCACATGTGCAGCTATTAAAGAGCTCTGCTGCATCCTGGACTGCATCATCAGGCATAACCCATCAGGTGCCACACAGCATCATTTCCCTCCGCACTGCAATTCTGGGCCCTGTTTTGGGTACCCAGTCTCAGTGTGTTTGGAGGTGAGGAGAGTGATGACCAGCATTATCAAAGCCCTTGAAAACAGGAAGTGCAGAGGGAGACTGAAAAGGCTGTGATTGTTTTAGTCTTGGGAAATGGAAATATGAGAGCAATCTGCAAATTTATAAGAAGTTTTTGCAAAGTAGGGCATCTTCTCAGTGATTACAACAAGTAGGAAAGGAAGTGATAGGCTCCAGTTGCAGCTCAAGAGGATATGTATGGGTCAGAAATTAAGGAAAACCTTGTCTGGACAGGGATGGCCTTCCACCTCTGCAGTTTTTAAGAGCAGGCAGTACACCCTTCATCTGGGTTTATGCTTTGGATGAAAGTGACCCCTAGACGTCCCTCCTGACTTAATTTCTAGTTTTCCATAAGAAACCACCAGCAACTTAATGCTCTGCTTGACATAGATGGGCAGGATACAAACCTTGGGAGAGAGGATGTAATTTTTTTCAGCTTGCCTGGTGTGTTCAGTGCTGCACAAAGCCCAAGGACAGCTCCTGCCCCATTGCTCTGGGCAACAAGGATGCTGCAAATTCCAGATTATCATTCATGCCTAAATGTCCTGTGTGTATTCAGGGAAACCTTAGGATTTTCCTTCATGCCCCAACTAAACTACAGTGAACTGGCATGTTAAAAGCTCTGCTGAATCCATATTCGGTAAGAAAAATGTGATTGTTACCAATTTAAACTCAGTCAAACCACTATCCCACTAAATAGTGGAGAATTTCCAGCTGGATCTGGACTTTGCCATTTCCATCCAGGGCATTTAACTGTTTGTAGTAAATCGACCTTTGCAGCTTGAATTGCATAGGAGGCACCTATCACACAGCCCCCAAATCTCTGTGCTTGCCAGAGCAAAGAAGCCACTGCACACATCCAGGATAGATGTGCATTGCCTATGGATGCTCATGCTGGACACTGCTGATGCCCCTCTGAAGATTAGGGAGAAGGCTTTTCCCCTTCAAAGGCCACTTATTAACTTGTTCTTCTTGGAGGGCCTCTTTGAAGGCACAAGGGCTCTGATTGTGCCACACACAGTCTAATCAGCAAACCTGGCACATCTGTGTGCAGGAAAGGAAATAAAAACCACCTTGATCACTGCTTGCCTTTTACCTTAACCAAGCCTGCCTTGATCTCACAAAACCCAGGGTGCTTGGAGTACAGAGGCACAAGTTCAAAGAGACAGCAAGAAGTTAATCTGAAAGCAAAAGGTGCTCTTCAGGCAGGTGGGAAGAAGTAATTAGAAAGCACAGCTATTCCAAAGCTTCAATAAGTGACATCAAGGCAGCCATTATACACTCACTAAAGCATGAGGGTCCTTCACTCTTGTCAGTCAAGGAAAAAAAATACACAAGACTGTAGACATACAGGCCAGACTGCAAAGGCAGGAGCTCTAGGGCTCCTCATCACCCTGCTCTGCTCGAGGCAGAGACTCTGCAGGAAACAAGCAGCTTCAGGAGGCTCACATCTGTCAAGGCTTTTTTTTTTGTTTAGTTGTGCTTCTCCTGTCCCCTCCACCATCAACACTTACTGTGCTCCATGAGTTCTGTGGAGCTCCATTAGGTTCAGCTTTCCATAGGCAATGTCCCATTTTGGTGTTACCCACCAAAATGGACCATTTTTTTTTTACTTCAACATTTTAGTTATTATTTCATTCACCTTCAGAAACTGTAGCCTGTCTCACTCTCAAGCCTGGTGGCAAATCCAAGGGCAACTTATACTTCTGAGTCTCCCAGCCCCAGGCAAATGTAGCCCTGGATTCAGGATCCTGTTGCTTCACAACTGCAGTTGCAGAGGGAGATTCCTTCCTTCAGAATTCTCCCATCTCTCGCTCCTTGTCTGTAAAACACAGCTGATCACCGCACAGCTTTTGTCTGTGTAGGCTGTGAGCTCTTGGGGGCTGTCCAAGGACACGGCAGGCGAGCAGCCCCTCTGTCAGACAACAGAAGATGACCTGCATGAGCTGAATGCAGGCACGTTGGCAGAGAGAGATTGCATCTTTTATCAGAAAAATTGATTCACAGAAGCCGAGAGGAGCGGTTTTCTCTCTGTGAGCAACATCAATACACACACACGGATCCAGAGTTAGTGTTTCTCCCACAGCATTTCACCGCCCCGTTCCAACATCCCTTTCTATCCCTGCCTGACATTCAGACGGCTGCTTCCCGACTCAAGCTTTTCACACCCCACAGCTAGGCCTGAATCCCACGTGGCAGTGGTGCAGACCCAAACCCTCTGTTCTACGCCAGATGTGTGCCAGCTGCAGCGGAGCAGCACAAGCTGCGATCCTCTGCTCAGCTGCCTCTGGCTGAAGGAGCAGGAGGAGGCTGTGGTACCCAGCTGCTGCCAAAGCCACAGCACATCCCTTCTGCAGGCCAGCAGCTCCTCCCTCCTTCTCCCCCAAGCCTAGGAGCATTATACAGCGTATTATATCTCCCCCAAGCCCAGGAGGCACCAGCCACATTTTACAGCGTGATGCTGCTTCTGATCCTTGCGGGCTCAGGGAATCGCCTGGACACTGAGTCCTGCTGGACTTGGGAAGTTGCCCGTGTGAGTTTGTGATTCCACCCTCTGCTGTCAGCTCTGCTCACAGGCAGATCCCTCTAAGCCACCCAAGCCTCTGTGGAGCTGGGGCTGCCAGCAACAGTAGGAGCCCTTTCCCGTGCTGTAAGCACTGATCCCTCCTAAAACCTGAAGCGATCGCATTAATCAGTTTGCTTCGAAGTAGGCCATGCGAAATGTGTTTGAGCCTGCCTGATAAAATGGGGAGAGGAAGAAGTTCAAGGAGATTAGAAAGGAATCGTGCTTAATTTGGGAACATCTCTGAAGATTTATTCCAAAGCATGAAAGCCATGGAGAACGCTCCCGCCCAGAGATTAAAGATGCTGTGACTCAAATCTCTGAGGCCTGACAATAGCTTATTCAGGAGAGCTGCCTGTAGCCACGAGACAGAGGATACAGTTCTCCCAAGGCATTTCAATTTTCAAGAGGAAAAAAAAAAGGTAAGACTTCATTAATTTCACCAAATAACATGAGACACTATTGGCCTCATCTCTCCTAAATGGGCTATAGATCTCCAAGCTTTTGTCAGCCTGAGAAAAACCAGGGCCACCAGCTGGAGACAACTTCCACCTTCTGGCATTTCCTATTGCATTTGACCTCCAAAAAAAAGCAGAGAGAAGAAGCCAGTGCAAGGCCCTTGCCACTCCGGGGGGAACGCAGCAACCATTGCTTGCCTATGTCTCCTTCTTCCACAGAAATGAAATCCAGGGACCAAAGGTGTTCAGGTGTTTTATCATGTTCTACCTGCTGCACATCCAGCTGTGTGAGCGTCACACAGCTCCTGAGCAGGTGTCCCCATTCTGTGGAGTGGCCCACTGAGCACTGGCTGAGTGGATGGTGCCAGGACCTCAGCATCTCTTTCCCCACAAGCTCATGATGGTCCCACTGTCCATTCCAACTCCAGGTGAGCCTTTGAAGGAAATGAGGTGGCACCTGCAAGAGGGTGTGTGTAGGAATTAGTCTTGTGTTTTCTGCTTTGCTTCTCTCATTAGGTGCAGAAGGGAAGGGAATGGTGAGTTTGGGAGACGGGGGATGGCAGGCAGAGGGAAGAGTGGCCGAGCAGCCATGGCACTGCATTGCTGGTGCACAAGAGGTTCCCAGCAGATCATCTCTGGTACAGCATTACAGATGGTCCTTGCTGAGTAGCTGCCACTGCTGCTCCTTGTTCCATTCTCCAAGATAGCTGGAGCAGAGAAAGCCCCATAAGCTCTGCAGACTTTGATTTGATCTTCCTGCTGATGGGGAAGGACAGCCAGAGTCTGCTGAACCTAAAAGGCTGTGTACCAGCTCTAGGCATGCAGGTAATTGTACTCATCTCCCATACATCATCCTGGGAACAGCAGCTTCTCTTGCCAGATCTAATGCCCTTTATGCCATTTCTTTCGTAGAACCAGCTTGAAATTGATTTTGAAACAGAAGCAAGAGGCTGTATCAGTTTTCCCCTTGGAGGTGTGACAGCCTGCCTGCTTTCTGCCAGGTTAGGTTATTTCTGTTCCCTGCTGTATGTATGTGTGTTCCCCTGGCTCTGCTCACTGAGACAGGCAGGAAGGATCCCATCTTTCCCAAGCCGGGCTGGTGGGGAGAGGAGATGACTGGTGACATGACGTAGCAGAATAACAGCCACCCCCACACATCACACTGTGTCCATCTCCTGCATTTTGTTTGACTGGAGGAGGGTTCAAGGCAGAGATCTGAGGCACATCCATTCTCTCCAGCTTAGTCAGACCTTTCCAAATCATGAAATCCATCTGCCAAGCTGTAGAAGAAATCTGAGCTTAAAGGCTAATGCACAAGGTTGCCTCACCTGTGGCAAGAGAATGCCATGAAAATGCGTCCCCAGATTTCTAAGCAGTGCAAGGTCATAGGATTGCTTCTTGATGTCTTTTTTTTGAGATTCCTGCTTTAGAATTTGTCTCTCTAACTCAAACCTGTAGCACCAAAGAGGTGACAGCCATGCCCACAGGTGCCCCTCTTCTTCTGTAGCTGTGCAGCAACATTACAGTCTTCTGACTGGAGATGGAGTTGCAGAAGAAAACCCAAAATCAGAAAGAGTGTGGAATGTGGAGGTTTTTTTTCCACACAGCTTTCAGTTTAAATATTAACAAACCAATCAGGATTTTCCCCATTCTTAAGCAAAAATCTTCTAGCACCATCTGTTCTTGAAGATTCCTGTTAACAGCACAGTGTCACTGAGCAAACGCAGCTGCTAGATCTGGTCTGGTGGCAGTCTGAGACACTGCCAGCTGGTGCAGACTTGGTGTGAAGATACTCCTCTCAACCCCAGCCAGAATCCAGGCAGGACTGGGAGAGCCTTCACAAGGTTAGTCCATCCTCCTAAAAGAGTCTGAACATATATTTGTCCAACCTCCCCTTTAGAACCTCCCCAGAATGACAGAGTTACAGAATGGTTGAGGCTGACAGGGACTGGAGGTCAGCATGGCTCAAGCAGGGCCACCTCGAGCTGTTTGCCCAGGACCATGTCCAGTCAGCTTTTGAATCTCTCCAAGGATGGAGACTCTACAGCCTCTCTGGGCAACCTGTACCAGTGCTTGGTCACCACAGTGTACTGGTGGTCCCTGGGGCAGTTCCTCAGGTGCAGGACTTTTCCCTCCTGCTGAACTTCATGAGGTTCCTGTCAGCCCATTTCTCCAGCATGTCAAGGTCCCTCTGGATGGCAGCACGACCCTCGGGTGTATCAGCCACTCCTCCTAGTTTTGTATCATCAGCAAACTTGCTGAGGGTACACTCTTGCCCCATCATCCAGACCATTGATAAAGATGTTCAACATGGTCCAGTACTGATTCTTGGGACACACTGTTACCTGCTGGATTCCAACCAGACCTCATGCTGATGATCACCACCCTCCAGAATGGCCCTCCAGACAGTTTTCAATGCACTTCACTCTCTGTTCAACACAGAGGTCTTGCTTTTGTCTGCAGATCTGTCGTCATGCTTCACTACTCTTCCTCCTGGGACTTTTTTTCCTTCCTCAATGCCTTTTGAAGCTGACTTTCAAACAGTCTCTCCTTGCACCTGGCGAAGCCTTGGTGCCACACACGGGGGCAGGTGGGAGAGATGCTGCTCTTCACAATGTGCTCTGTCACTGGAGTGGCCCTGGTTTGTAGCACAGGCTCATCCAGCAATGTTTCATGTCTGTGCATCTGAGCTTGTTTTCAGATTACTCCGGGGCTGCTTTTATTAGTGGTTGATTGAGTGGTCTCAGCATGGCTCTTGTGGAATACCCACATTTTCCGCTCACTATGGAGCAGATGGAAATGTTCTCAGTGAGACACTCATGCATGTGCATTATCTACAGAGGAAATATCCACGTCTCAGGTCTTATTGCTGCTGCCAACAATGCCCCCTGTCAGCTTCTGGGGAAATTTGACTGATATTTATTTGGGCACTATCAGAACGGAGCACTGGCAAAAAATTCCCCGAGTCGTGTAAAAATGCTAGTGATTCTCCTGGTAGAAAATCTTCAAATGCTGTAAATACCCTATTGAAATTGCTTTTTTTTTGTCACTGTGTGTTGAAATCTTGACAAAAAGCCTGGAAAAAAACGTTCCTCATGAATGTTTTGACCACCTTTTCAAAAAGAGCATGATTAATAAACACAATGGGCTTTTTTTTTTTTTTCCACTTGAGCAGCCCTTTATACCTGCTGGAGTCTTTTGGGGGAACGAGATTAAGGTATGAAAGACTTCAGGAAGCAAAACCACCAACAGATCTGGAAAAGACAGAGCATTAAAAAGGAGCACCAGACACCCCTATTTAGGGATATTCTGGAACTGACATTAAGCCATTTCTGTGCTGCCCAGGGGTTATATGGCTAAAAAAGGACCTACAAGGCAGTTCCATGATTGGAGTTGCAATTTTGGCACCCTCATGTTAGGAGGAACAAGGGAGCAAGGAAACAAGTGGAGCTGTGCTCTCAGCAGCTGGAAGCGGATGCTGTGGTTGATGCACCTGCATAGCACAAACACGTTTAGATTTATGTGTATTCCTGAGTGAATTATGACCCTGCATATTCCTATTTGTCTGCAATACAACAGACCATCTTTCCTCTCTCACCTACCGTTCTTAATTATTGCTGGTTTGGGATTTTTAATGTTAAAAAAAGTCACGTTTTCCATCAGTCATGTCCGTTCTCTAACCGTCATCCTGGATCCAGGCTGTCCCTCCACTGACCGCAAATATCCCGCAGTCAAAACTCCAATCTTCTCAACAAGACCCAAAAGGTGTAAATGTTTCATATTAGTAGAAGCTGAGTTTTTCTTGATCTCTCACATGTAGACACAGGCCTCTGTAAATCCTATTCTGAATCCTGTGAAATGCTGAGTGGCAAAACAGTGAGGCACCAGGCTCAGGCCGTGATTGCATTGATTGGCTGAGCCCCGACTGATGTGTGGATGTTTTATGCTTTGTTCACTAATGTACCTTCAGCAGCACTAATAACATTTCTTTTGAACAAGCAGGAACAGGTGATCACACAATTATGTGTGTCTTGTCTGTCTGGATGATTCAGCCTCATGTTGTTGTCATAGCAGCATGTCCCCATCGTGGGCTCACACATCGAGGTAGGTCTGGTTTGCAATTTCCAAATAATGAACAAAGCCTGGTGCCCTGATTTGATGGAAGAGAATTTGTTGTGTTGTTGGAATTGTGACTGTGGGAGGAAAAATGGAGCTGATTGTCAACACCCTTGGGACACCCCTGTAAGGAATTCCAAGGATGCAAACTCAGCCCCAGCTGGGACACGGTACCAGGCTGTGACAGTGCATGTGAAGGACTTAAGTGAGTGTCACACACTTGTCCTGAGAGCCAGCAGGTCCTTGGGGGTCACAGGGAGAGCACCTCTGCCAGGCAAGTCTCTTGTTACTGCTTTTGAAGGGGGAGCTCTCCTTGCAGCTGATCCCTGCAAGCTCTAAGTGACAAACACGGAGGCAGATTCTCAGTCAGGGCAGATCACCACCTGACCAATTCAACCTGTTCCATAGAGAGAGGGCCTGAGCCACTGCAAGCTCATTTGAGGTTGATTTCAACCAGTTGTGGTTTGGGGCATGTGTTAGAACAGCACAAAAAGCCAACACACTTGCACATAAAATGGGTAAGGAAGAGGAGAGTGGAGACCCTGAAAGAACCCTACCTAGGACCAGTCTGAGCACCACTAATTTTCCTTCTTTTTTTTTTCCCTCTGGCAGACAGAGCACAACACAATTCAAGTGTCTAAGGAAATTTTCAATCATACTGAGAGAGAGAGGAAACCACAAAATGGGATGGGATTGCACTGCGATGCTGTGACCCGTGTGCACCCAGAGCTCTGCCTCAAATTGGAAGAAAAGTGCCAATTAATCTGACACTGAGGAAGGCACAGGCAACAAAACCGTTTCATGTCTGCTCATTTCCCCCCATGACATGTAGTCCTCTCCACCTTGCTAATTGGAGAAAGCTTGCTAACAGCAATCTGATGTGGGTTTAATTAAATATCTTTTGAATGCCTCTGAGCGGTGGGAAAAGCTGGTGGAGTCATTCCAAGTCTGACACACTTAGGAAGGGCTTCAAATCTGGGGCTCGTTGCTTCATCGATGAAAAAACGCAGGGGCTGTGGGAGCACTGGAGGATGTCTGATAAAAACAGTGCTAGAAACTAAAGTCTGACAACATCTGGCTGCAAAAAGCAGGATCTTCCATATCCTGCAGTTCTTATAGTACTGCAGAGAAGATGCTTGGTCATCCTGCGGCAAAGGAAGGGCACTGAGGGAGGGAGACACCTCTGCAAGGGACACGTGCAGGGTGAGGATGCTGCTGTTGTGTCCTGAGGAGAAGGGCTGCAGGCCCATAAAGGGGGTGAAGCAGTGAAGGGTGGAGGAGAAGGGAGGAAGAAGATGTGCTCTGGGAAGGGGACAGCTGGAGAGAGCAGCAGCAGGTGTGATGGGGCACAACTCTGTCCCAAGTCTACAAGAAACACTTTGGCAGGTCTGTTCAGTGGGTGTGAGTGCTCCAGGTGCCCTGGGAGTCGGGGCTGACACGCGCTGAGACCATTTGTACCCGAAATAGGAGAATTCATTTTATGGAGGATGAGTTTGGGCATGTGTAGATAAAGGAGGAGCATGCCATGGGTATCAGGTAGGCTGTGGGCAGGTAGATGCCCTTGTAGAAAAGTCAGACCCTAAGCCAAAGCCTCAGCTATGCCACAACTTTTCCCATTTCCTTAAAAAAACCATATTCCACCTCCCCATCCTAGGAGGAGGCCGGGAGTGCTGCGCACAGGCTGAGTGCTGCAGGAGAGAGCTTGCAAATAATCTTGAGAGCAACAGAAAAAATTTCAACAAGACCTTGAAAGAGTCTATTTAGCTTATCAGAAAGGAGGTCAAGAGGTGATTTGATTACAGTGCCTAAGTGCCGTCAGCAGAAGAAAACACCAGTTTCTAAAGAGCTTTTTAATCTATCAGAGAAAGCCGGAACAAGAGCCAATGGCTGAGAGATGAAGGCAGACAAATGCAAATAAGACACGGGGAGCATATCTTTAGCAGAGGGGAGATAAACGGGAAGAGCAAACTCAAGGAGAATGGCCTCAGTGTCTCTGGGTGCCTTCAAGTGGGAGCTGGATAACGTGCTCAAGCCAGAGAGGAGGCGGGTTGGTTCCAAGGTGGCATTTAGAAGCCTGTGGTACGTGGGTACATGAATAAAGTGCTCTGGCACTTCTTTGTCTCCTAATTGCAAGAAAATCCAAGTTCCTTGGTCTTGTCAGAAAAATGTTTGAGCACAGGCTTTGGGCAAAGCCTGGTTCGGTCACCAGGAAGAATTCAGCTCAGTGTTTGTGGTTTCTAAGTCAAAGCTGAATCCTGGGGGCCTGGGCTTCCAGAGGCTTGGTGGGATGAGCCTGTTCCTCCTGGCACTGGACCGGCCACGTGCTGGTGAGAAATTCCAGTCTAGTGGAAAGAAAAGCTGCCATGGGTAGGAATTAAGGCATTGCCAATGAAAAGCATAAACCAAAAAAGATTACCAGCAGTCCATCTGATCCTGCACCTGGCACTGGTAGGGAGCTCTAGCAGGGCGTTGTTTAAAATAAAAAACCTCAAGTCTGGAGTGATTTTTCCTTGGAATTTCTTCCTTCTTTCAAGCAGTTTGTGACTGATGGACTCCTGAAGTGGACGTTGACACACAGCTATTAACAGGCCCTGGTGCTTCTCCCGTGAAAACTTCAGGCTGTTTTTGCATCTATTACATTTTTGCTCGGAGCTATAATATTCATCACTTAATAATTCAGTGTGGAGAAAAGTATTTTTTTTTTTTTGCTTGTTTCAAACCCTCTGATCCTCACTGGTACCCTTTATTTTTTTTTTGGTGTGAGGAGCATGATATATTTACTAATTGCCATTTCTTTGTGCTATTCAAGATTGTTGAGGCTTCTCTCCCACCATTTTGTATATACAAATAGGATGTGAGAAAGTGCTATTATTGTGAATTGGCCTTATCTTGGATTGGCCAGGAAAATTCTTGGGTTTTTAATTTTAATTTGACCTATTTCTAACTCAAACATCTTTGTGCATCTCTGGAGAACAGACACTAAGCTTAAGCAAAAGAACTTCTAAGCACTAATTTCTGTGTTTCTCATCTGAATCCCTCCTGTTTGGTGATAAGGTTTCTAAGTCTGGATTCTCCTGGGATGTCTGGGCAGCTCCCTCTTTAGTATTGCTGTGTTTTCTCCTTTTTTTCTCTGTACAGCTGTGTTCAATAAAAGAAAACTATTAACAAATCAACCAAGCAAGACCCTTCTGGCCCAGGGGCTGTTTGCTGGTGAAATCAGTATTTAAATATTTGCCACTTGAATATGAAGGAGTTTCCTGGGTTGTGCTGTCTAGCAAATAAGGCAGATTATTCAGCATACAGTTAAAAGTTCTGGTGAAGTGTAGGAAATAATTTCCTGTCAGTAATGGGTGTTTACCAGTGAGTGAGTGAATCCTACTGTGACTGGACCCATCCTCTTTCTCCTTAACTCCACGAGCTGTTGTAGTGAGGGTCCATCTACAGGTGGGAAAAATAGGCCAAAGATGGGCCACCCTGCCACATGTTTGCCAAACCCTGCTGAAGGCAGCTATTTTGTCTGAAACAAGCAAACAAAAAAAACCCAACCAAAAAAAAACAACCAATCAACCAAACAAACAAACAAAAAACCAAAAAAAACCAACCAAAAAGACCTCCAAAACGAAATTTAAAAAGCACTCTGATTCATTCCACATTCTTTCTTTATATGGCTATAGAAATAAAGAAAATCCAGTTTCAGACATCAGTTTTTTAAAAGTTATTAATCTTTTCAATGTAATTAATTTAATTTATAAAATAGAAGTTCAAATAAAGTTTAACTATCAAAAAAAGAAAATAAAATATATCAGAGTATCTAAAAGAAATGTATTACTTGACCCATGCTGAGGGTTAAGTAGTTTGGTAATGTAACAAAAGTCAGTGTTCAGCTTTCCAATCCAGCCCGTGGTTGGAAAATTTTGTTTCAACTCTTGAAAGGTATTTTAGTTGTGACAGCTGTTTCCTCTGTTTGTTTGGGTGGGAAACCTGAGTGAATAATCCTGCCTATTCAAGTCATTAGGGACATGTGGGAATTCTCTTCACTGTTTGCTACAAAACAGCATGTGCCCAGTTTCCATCTGAAAATTAGACCAGCAATTCCCAGCTGGACAAGCTAGGAGGTAATCTTGATGTGGAAGTGTTTGCAGTGTAAATACAGAAAGCACAGATCATTAGCCCTGCTTTGCCAAGTCCATAGTAAAGGCCAGAGCCTTAAAATCTGGAATTTGATTGTTCCAGTAAGGGCTAGAGAGTCTGCACAGAACTTAGCTTTGATTTTCTGAATCTGTTCCTTGTTTTGAGGAGATCATCTTCCTGCACGAGGGAAAAAACTTGCCCAAAACATCCCTTAACAGCACGAACTTTTTTTCTCAAGTACCTACTTAGGGATGAGGGAAATATACTGTTAAATGTGGCTTTTCCAGTTGTGTTCAATCACTCTTACTGCTTGGAAGCCACGTGAGGATACAAACATGTGACAGCAGCCATCTGGAGACAGTTCTGGTCCAGCCAAACTGTCCCTGTTGTCACTCACAGCTGTGCCACCCATCCCAAGAGTGTGGCAGGGATGGCATGGGGTCCTGAGCACATGCCGGAGTCATTCCTGTTGGGATGCACATCGGGCTGTTTGCCCAGCACCACCAGTGCTGCTTTTCTGGAAAACAGGAGTGACAAATCCTGGCTTCAAACACATTCATGGCATCCCAGCCCCACGGCACTCCTTCCATGGAGACCATCCCTGTGGGCAGTGGCAGGATGATTAAATAAACAACATGTTGTGTTAAAGCCCCCAAGGTACAGGCTTGTCCTGCTCTGGGTAAGGGAATGACCAGTCCTGCATTCACCCCCTTTCCTCACCCCAGACAGTGAATTTCAAAGGTTCAAAAAGCACTTGCATGGCTTCAAAACATAATAATCCACTTTGCTCAATTTCTTTTTTTCCTCTGAGCCTTTTGGGGCCATCTGCCCACATTTCTCGATGTGGAATTTCATCCCATGACTCTGAAGCTCTAAAAACCCAAGTAGAAAGGCAAGGTGTCATCCTCAGCTCACCCTGCGGCTCCTCAAGGCTTTACCCCAAGCCCTGGTTTTTATGAGGCTCATGCTCCAGCTCTCAAGGAAGACAATGCCAGCAGCCACAACATGACAGCATCCAAATGCTATTCATCAAGCCAGCATGGTTTGCTTTCAGCTGCTTTTAATCTTTCCTAGTCTCTCTGAGGGAACAGCTTGGATCCTCCTGTGAATTAGAGAGTGCAGTCTCCCTCAGCGGACCCCAGGCACGGGCAGTTAACAGTGACAGGCTTTTCAGCAGCCACAAAAAAGGGCTGGATTTTTTTTTTTTAATGGATGCTATTAGTGTTCTGGGAAGAGCCTGGACTCATGCTCATTAAGTCAGCAGTTTCCAAAGTATTTCTAGAGAGGAAAAGTGAATAACTGGTTGAAATTCTTATTGTTGCAGCAAATGATCAATGCACTTACTCACAGGGCCTCAGTGGCTGTGATTAATTCATAGCCAGAAATAATAGTGGAGGACCTGCTGCGATGCCATTACCTTATCTCTGCCTCGCTGGTTGATTCTCAGGTACAAGTGAAAACAACCCTTAATTACTTGGTTAAAAACCCGTCGGCCAGTGGGGAACAAATGAACTGATACAGCCACCTCTGCCATCACACTTCAGAGCTCCCAGAGATAATTGAATGGAAGCAAATGCACTCCAAAGTCTTCCAGGAGCCAGCACAGAGAGGAAATACCTGGATGTGCCCAGTGGAACAGCCAGCAACCTGGGAGTGGCCAGCTGCAGGGATGACCTGCACTGGGAGCACACTTCCCACTGCTGGAGGGCTGGCTCATTCCTGTGGTGCTTTCAGGAGCACCTTCACCATCCCACTCAGGTGCCTCCCACCAGTTTTGCAGTCATCAGCGCTGTTGCCTTCTTTTAGAGAGAAGTTGATGCTTTCAGACCAGTAACCCAGACAGCAAAGCTCAAAGGTGGCCGGCCAGCACCCCTCTGGTACCAGCCAGGGACAGCTTTGTCCAGTCAAGGCTTGAATACCTCTAAAGACTGAGCCTCACCACCTTCCTGGGCCCCTGTCCCGAGTGTCTGACCATCCCAAGGGTGAATTTCTCTCCTAATGTCTAATTGGAATTTCACTGGCCACAAATTGCATCCATTGCTCTCTTCCTTTCACTTGGCATCTCCAAGAAGAGTCTTGCTCCACCTTCTCACCCCAATCAGTGGCCCTGTTCTCCAAATTAATTTTCATCCTCTTTCCCCTGCTGCCTTGCTGGCTATGCCAGCAGCAGAAGAGACATCTCATATGGAGATGTGCCTGCATAGTGGTTCTTCAAGTGGATTAGGGCATCCTCTTAGAGTCCACGCTTCCAGGGCTGTGTAAATATGGAGCAGGCATTCAGATGTCCTTGACAGGGGGAGGCAGACGGGCTTGTTCCTGCTGCAGTGGGATGGATGTCATCGCTTCTGAGCCGCTCTCTTTAAGGACGCAGGCAAATAAAAATGCAGGAGAAAATCCGCCACTTTACATGGTGATGCTTTTAATTGCCTTGGCTAAATGGGAAATTAAACGCTGGAAACTTCAAGTCCTGTTTGATGTTTAGCATCCCTGCTCCAAGAGCACGAGTTCTCCAGGCACGGCTTTGGTCCGCCCAGGGAGCGTGAAATCACTCCCAAATTGCTCGAGGTGTGAGGTAATTTGCCTCCATTGCCTGGAACACTCAGGCTGCAGGCTCGGGGAGCAGACACCGCCTCCCAAGGGGAACAAACTCAGAGATCCCTCAGAGCCCGTGTACATGGCATCGAGAGCTCCTTGTCCAACTGCTGCAGAGAACATCTCCTGCTTCTCTGGAGGAGCTCGGTGCGTGGCAAGGTTGGGGAAATCAGTCTCCAGAGACAGAGCAAGAGAGACGTGTCCTATCATCAGCCCTGTGCTGTGCATTTTCCATTTTCTCCTTGCTTTGCTCAATCAAGGCGCATTTGATTTCATATTAGGAGCATCAGGAAAGAGAAAAGATCCCAGGCTGAAGTATGTTTCTGCTCCGAGACCAAACAGTCCTGTCCCCTTTGTCCTTTGCACAGACACCTCACACACTGGGGGCCATCCTCGCTGCCTCCCCCAGTCCTGCCGTGCCTTTGGAGTTGAGGACTTTGGGTGTGGGGATGAAACCCAATCTTCAAGATTTATACAGTGGATTCATACAGTGGCTCAGAGACATTCCCTGCTCTCTTTTGCCCTTTCCTAATGACTCCTTGCAGCAACAGGAGAGGTCACAAGAGTGCTTTGCAAACCTGTGCAACTCTTCAGGACCATGGAGCGGGGCTGAGATCCAGTTCCAAGTTCATGACCAAGCTTCAGAAGAAGTCCCACCCTCTCATTTCAGGACCTTCTCCCCACAGCTTCTGTAATCTCCAGAAGCCCAGACGCCCCCCCAGGGAACGTGCAGGAACTCCCAGCCTTCCACAATTCTAAAAGCTATTTCATTAGCAATATTCCTGGGCATGATCTGCTGCCAGGAAATCTTGGCAGGCTCATGGGATGTCAGGGCTTGGGAATCAACACAACAGTTCTTTTCCACACACATCATACCTATGGTCCGATGCTGCTGGCCTCTCCTGTTCACTGTCCATATATTTACTTAGATGTTAGGACCAGAGGATCAGAAGACAACCTGCAAGATTTATGTACAGCTGTGAGTCTTTTGGCAGAGAAAGGGGCTGGTGGCCTTGAGAGGAGTTATTCTCCTCCAACTGAAGGAAAGAGAAAAGGTGCTATTTGCAATCTTGGTTCTTTTCTTTCTTTTTTTTTTTTTTTTAATATTTTTTTTCCCCACTTCAGACACAAAAGGCCAGACCGGTGTCAACAGTTGAAGCTGTGTTAAAACCTATTTATAGCTGCTGAAAAATTTCACGTCTTCAGATTATTGGTTTTAATGGTTGATCGTTGGTCATTTGGGGAACAGGGGAGGGATCATTGTATCAGCACACCGAAGAAAGCAAGAGGGGAAAACATCCTGAGAGATCACCTGACCAAAACCAAGTTCCAAAACCCTTAGAGAAGGCATTTCCACCTCTTCCCCCAGGAGATAAGAGGCATCAGTATCACCATGCTGGTGGGAAAATAGAGGTTAACAAGGAAAAATACAACCCTGCTGCAAAGGGAGGGGGACAGCCATTGGCAGCAGCAGGGAGGTGTCAGGAGCAGAGATGCTCTTCCTTTGCCCTCGATGTGCAAATTGCTTTTGCTGGCCAGCAGGAGAGACAGAAGGGAGGCAGCAGGGTTTGCCCAGTTTTTCTCCTCCACGAGGGATAGACCCGTCTGATTTCAGCACTGATAAAGATCACCTCATTATCTCCGACAAAGACCACACAATTACTGAGTGTCTCTGATGGGAGTGGTGATAAACACCAGCATGAGCTCACCTCCGCCATTCACTCACTTTTTTGTGCGGGAGGTTTCTTCATATGCCAGGAGGCAGTGAAACCACTGCTAATCCACCCCCCAGAGGGATCTTGGCCAGGAAAGAGGAGCTGTCAGCACCACCACATCCTTTCAGCCAGACACTGGAGATCAACCTCTGCGATATTGCACGGAAGCTCCCAACAGCGGCTCCTGGCAGCAGTGTCTCCTCCCTGCAGTCCTGGTCCTTGCCTGACCCCCTGTAACCAAGCCACCTCAGTCCCTTCCTGCCAGCCGAGTGCCAGGAGCAACCTCAAGGACTGGCAGGTCCTGGAAGGGCTCTGGTGCCACCAGTGCTTGGTGCTGTCCTCTCCACCCACTCTGCTCTCTCTTCCCAACCTGAATGCTTTCAGGAACAGGTGGGTGGATCTTCTCAATGCCCCCAGGATTTATACAGCTGATCCAGCATGCAGGTGGCAGGGGGCATATCCATCACACATTTCCAAAAGCCCACGGAGCTTTACTTCTCCTGCTTTCTTCCTCCTCTTCCTTTTATTTTTTATATTCTCAGGTGAACACAGAATATTTCAAAGCGATCTCTGCCAGCACTGAAGCTTTGAAGCCAGCTGGTGGAGCAACCTCAGGTGACATGGAGAAGGAGCAGGGCCCAGCTGGGTGTCTTCCCAGGAGAACTGAATCAAAGCCAGAAGAAATGACAGCACAAGCTGATCCGACTCAGTCTGTCTGGGCTTTCTCCCTCATTCTGTTACTGAGCCCAGCCCAAGAGCCCTTCCAGGTTTAAAATTAGCAAAACCTTTGCAAAGCTTCAGATTAAGTTCCTGGGTCACCAGCAGAGATGGCCTGTAGCAAAGCCCTGGATTTTATCTTTAATTATCGGCAGGAATATTATATTCTTGCAGAAACTGAGCTGAGAAAAAGCCAGCATCTGTGATCCCTGCTGCAGAGCTGAGCATCTGCTCGAGGGAGGGCTGGTAATCAGGAGGAGAGGGGTCAAGAGAAGATGATCTTCTAAGTCTTCCTCTATAGACTGAATCTCTAATATGTTTACTTAGCCGGATGCAAATCCTTTTCGCAAACTCATGGCACTGCTGAGTGCAAGCACGCACAGAAAATTAACAAAGCTGGAGCATCAATTCCTCGTCTATCGCCAGTGTGAGACTCCTGGTGACTACGTGGGAGGAAGGAAAATGTGCTCTTTCCAGTGTCCAGGGAAACAAAGCTGAGTTTCCAGCAGCGCTGTCCAATCTTTAACCAAGAAATCCTGTCCAGCACCTCACAGCTTCCCTGTCTCTCCTGGGCTGCTCCTTCCCTGGGTCCCCAGGGGCTGGGTCTTGCCCTTGTCCACACCATGCAGCAGAGTTTGCCCATGGCCAGTGAATTAAGGCAGGAGAGCCTCAAAACACAGGAGTGGTATGAAGTGCAAAACTGTTCAGGGCCAGCAGTTGGACTTTGTTGATTTTTGTGGGTCCCTTTCAACTCAGGATATTCTGTGGTTATATGGTCTCCAAGTGTGCTCAGAAGCAGGTGAAAGAGTACTACAGCAGCCTGGGATATAGACCCCTCACCTGGGCATCCTGTGCCTGCTGGAGACAATCCTGCTTCCTCCTGCCTGCTGGTTGGAAGTTATTTTCCTTGATGGAACTAGAGAAGCATCCTAGTGACCACTCTGCTGGAGTAGAAACCTCTTATGGCCACCCTGTTTCTTGCTGGGGCAAGGACAAAGTGTCACTTGGAAAGTGGGGACACTGACTGCATTTATCTGTTCACATGTGTCTGATCTATGCTGGAGGAGCAGGAGGAACTGGAGGCCAAGCTATGAATTATTACATAACTGTGGGGTGGTTGTGGGGCCACCAGAAATTCCCTGTATAGCATCCTGGACTGGAAAGGGTGCGCTGGCTGGAGAGGAGGCATGGGCAGGAAAGGACAGGAAGGCAGCACAGTGTGGGCTGAGCTACTCACAGCATGGATGGCCCTGGCTTGGGGCAGGTCAGCGTATCTGGAGCTCATCTTTTCACAGCTCCTTCTTCTCTCTACTCTTGACAAAACACGCTCAGGTGTATGTGTGCTGTGCCTAAGGTTCAAGGTCACCTTGTATTCAGCCCAGCACAATGAAATCTTAAAGGAACGGGGTATAACAAAAGAGCTGGGTGGCTTTGAGCCTCTCAAGGAGTGAAGGGACTTGAAATAGATCACAGCTACCTGGAGCTTAGAAAGCCCTCTGTCCACTGCCTTCACTGGCCGCTTCGTGAGACATCCTGCTCCTGTAGTGCAGAGGTCTGGGGATCCCCTCTGAGCTGACGGTGACAGCCGAGGAAGAATGAGGCTGGCTGAAGCAGAGCCTGTGTAATGCCATTCCAACCCAGCCAGCCAGGTCAATTAAAAAAGACAAAGGCTCTTGGTGCAGGTCTGCCGTCCCTATCAAATTCATTATCTCCCCCCACCAACAGAAAGAGGGCAACTGTTCACGTAAGACACAGCTAATAATATCTGAGTACAGGACATTGCTGCTAAATTATAGGGAGGGCTTGGGAAGGGAAATTAGTGTCATTTGCAAGCCCAATAATAGGGGCTGTGCAGCATGAATGCCGATGCAGGAGCGGGCTGGAGGACAGAGAGTGGCTTATGCAACCGTCCCCGTCCTCCCGCGGCGGCACAGCCGGGCTGGCAGGAGGCACAGTGTGGGGCTGAGGAGCGGGAGAGCACAGGAGAAGTGGGCATGAGAGCCAAAGGCAGGTAGAAACAGAGGGCAAAACAGATGCCTCTGTGTGAGGGTGAAGGCATCGGAAGCTTCTCTCTGGGAAGAAGGCTCAGCCCTTCCCTCCCGGCTGAGCTTTGGCACAAAAGACCCAGAGCACAGTGTAGGGGCCTCTCAGTTTCGGGTTCCCCCCCAGGGTAGCAGCTACAAGGAGTGGGAGGTATGGTGGTTTCAACTGAAGGGGCACTTTCTGGGTAACTTTTAGGAGCAATCAAACCCAGTGGGGAAACTGAGGCACAGAGAGACTGCACGGTCTGTGCTGTGGCTTGAACCCTGAGGCCAACCTTGAATTCTTGAGCACTTCTCAGTGATGTGAAATGTGGTGCTGCTCCCTGGGACAGCCACATTCCTGCAGCAGGCAAAGCATTTCCCATTTCTGACTACAGACACATCTTGAGCAAAAATCATAGAATCATCGAAATGTTTGGGTTGGAAGGGACTTTAAAAATCATCCAGTTAAAACTCTCCTGCCATGGACAGGGACATCTTCCACTAGACCAGGTTGCTCCAAGCCCCATCCAGCCCAGCCTTGAACACTTCCAGGGATGGGGAATCCACAATTTCTCTGGGCAACCTGTTCCAGTACCTCACCACCCTCACAGTAAAGAACTTCTCAATATCCAGTCTAAACCTACTCTGTCAATTTGAAGCCATTCCTCCTTGTACTGTCACTCCAGGTCCTTGTAAATAGTCCCTTTCCATCTTCCCTGTAGGCTCCCGTCAGGTACTGGAAGGCCACAATTAGGTCACCCCGAAGCCTTCTCCGGGCTGAACAATCCCAATTCTCTCAGCCTTTCCTCATAGCAGAGGTTCTCATCCATCAACATCCCCAAGCCCTTCTCAGCAGGGCTGCTCTCAATCTCTTCATCCCCCAGGCTGGATTGATACCGGGGGTTGCCCCAACCCACATGCAGCACCTTGCACTGGGTCTTTTTAAACCTCATGACATTCTCATGGTCCCTGTGGATGGCATCCTTCAGGTGTGTCACCCACCCCACTGAGCTTGGTGTCATCTGCAAACCTGCTGAGGGTGCACTCAATCCCTTTATCTATGTCATTAATGAAAATATTAAATAACACTGACCCCTGGGGGACACCACTTGTCACTGATGTCCATCATGACTGAGCTATCGACCAAAACCCTCTGGATGGGACCATCCAACCAATGTGTTACAGGGGAGCAGAAGTACTCTCTGACCAAATGCTCTCAGGCTGCTACCAAACCTAAACAACACCAAAAAAAAAAAAAAAAAAGAAGAAATGGAGCTGTGTCCAACACCTGCAAAGACCAGTGTCCCCTTCCTGCCTGCTGAGTTATTTTTCAAATTCCTTGACCTTGGACCCCTCTCAGGGCCCCTCCTGTGGCTGATTAGGAAATGCTTCATTCCTGATGAACAGGTGAAGCTGTGATTATACTAATCAGCTGCTCATTAGGGTTGCTTGGCTTCAGCTGATAAAACACCAGCCCCATGGTGTATGGCCAACTCTGTCATCTGGGGATGTCAAAGATCCTCAGCTCTGTTGTTGTCCCCACTTGGTTTTTCTCACAGATGGGGAAGGGCTCTCCAGGACACAGCTGGAACCTGGCAAGCAAATCTCATCCCAGCAGATATGAGCCTCTTTCAGGCTGTGGATTGATCACCACAGAGCTGTGCCTCTGACTCTCAGACAGGGAATTTTGGACACTGAGAAACGTGACCCCTCAGGTGGAGGTAGCAGGGACCCTGAGTGCTGGAGCCAGCAGAGGCTGGTTCAAACTCCTTTCCATGTTCCTATGGATGTGGCAGCTCCAAGAGTCAGGCCCTGGGCAGGCAGAAGAGTCACCATTGATCTCATCCTGCCTCCTTCACAACTGTGACCTGGGACAGAAATCCCCCTGGGCTACCTGCAGTCTCTGGAGACTTCCTGAAGAAGCTACTGCTCTTCTTTTTGGGTCTGTCATCCTGACAGCTGTCCCCAAGGAGATCTCAAAACCAAGACCCCAGCACAGCAGTGTGCCAGAGGCACACAGATCACTGCGCTCTGGCAAATCTCAGCCTCCTCCAGCCCTCCTCACCAAAAGCTGAGGACACAGCCATGCACTTCCCCTTCTCTTTCTTCCTTTGTTCCATCCTCTCAATCAGGCTCTGGCTCAGAAAGGTTTCATTGCACAACAGCTACACTGGCTTTAGAAAGATGCAATTAAGATGAAACCCACTTATTTAAAGCAGCTCCTCTCCCAGCATTGCTCTAATGTCACCTTTGATCACTGAAACCAACCCAGCTCACAGACTGCCAGGGACATGTCCTTTCATTTCTCCCTTTCCTCCTCGCTCCATTCACACAAAACTGGTTTCTTTCTTCCTGCTGGTGCTCCAAGCATTTTGCAGAGCAAAGGGCGGTCATTTTTGCATTGGCCAGCAGGGAAAAAAAGAGTGAAACGCCCTGGCTGTGGGCCATGAAGGTTGGAAAGGTCATGTAGATCATGCTGCATTTTTGACAGCTTGGCCCAGGCACAGCACTGCCCTGGGGCTGTGCTGCAAATTAAGGGTGGGTTTGGGATGGGCAGGGACCCCTCTACTAATGAATCTGGAAGGAAGTATCCTGATTTTATTGGGGAAAGCTCAGCCATTTCCCCCCTTATAACAGTCAGTCCAGCTCAAACCATCACTTAGGCATGTCTTAGCTTTAAACCCCCGTCCAATCCTGCTTTCACCTGCACACAGGAGCTGCTGGATCAGGACCCTGCTCAGCAGCCTCCGTCCATCCACACACACACATTTGATTGTCAGGCACTGAAACCCCACATTTCCTTGTCATTAAATGCATCCATCAGGTAGCATTTTCTATTAGACCAGAGGTTTCCTGGTTGTCAGCGCTTCCACCCACACAGGCAGGTTGCTCCTGAACTCCATCTCTCTGCCTCCAAACCTCACTGCGTCGCATTTTCTTTGGAAATGGAGAGCAAATACACGTGTATCCCTCTGTTCTCTCAGGGAGATGGCAGAGCAATTTTCAGGGTTCCCTGGGTGGACAGGTTCCTTCATCTGAACTGTTACTTCAGTCTATTTTGTTTTGATCTGCAGGAGAGATATCTCTTCCTGCGGGTGGAGAGAAGAGCAAGAAGCTGTCCTGTTACAAAACACCAGTGATTTGCAATTCATCGCCAGCCCAGGGCCAGGTGCACTCCCCACTGCCATCTCAGGGGGACGTTTTTTTCTAATTCTTAGAAGTGGACGTTGTCATGCCAGAAGTCTCAGCACTGGCATTACAGATTCCTTCTGATCTCTCCAAGTATCTCTGATTTAGCAGCTTCTGAGGATTTCTGAGCACAGAGCAGATTTCCACCCTACCAAGGTGACAGCCCATGGGCCATATTCTGTGTCTCAGTCAGCCTTGGAGTGACACTACAGTGAGGGACCCCAGCCCCTGGCTCAGCTAAATCATTTGGTCCTCCCTGACAGGGGGAAATTTGTCGAGTCTCAGCAAAAGATATATTTTTAGAGGCACCTTACTCCATCGGACTGCTGGGGGGGCTGCACCCTGCATTCCTGCTTTGATTAGGAGCTGGGGGCAGCAGGGGTTAAATGCACCCTCTCCCCCTCCTGATCTACACTGCCAGCTGAGCTGAAGCTGGCTCCCAAGACCTTGGTGCTTCAAGAGAGAGGTGTCAATGACAGCTCTGGGGAGGACAGCGAAGAAACCAGCCCAGGTGCTCCTTCTGCCTGTGAATCAGTCCAGATGGGCCATGGCTGCCCTGCTGAGAGCCGAGTGCTCTTCCAGGCAGCTTGGACACAGATGGGGTATCAAGCGTGGCAGGGCTCCCACAGCACACCCTGCTCAGAGCAGCCAGGGAGGGTGAAGCACAAAGCAAGTGGTTTATTGGGAACACCGAGATCTCCTCAGCACATCCCGCTCTGCCCACAGTCACGGAGCTTAAACAGCCACTGCCTGAGAGGCTGTGCCTGCGCCTGCCTCCTCCAGGTCTCTCCCCCTGCTTTCCCCCTCCATGGAGACTGGCTTTTGTGTCTTAAAGGTGTGATCAGGAAATGGAGGGCTTATAAAAACACTGCTATTAAGAGCAATAAAAATAACAGAGCAGGAACATATGTCTCTCCACAGGCCCATCACCTTCTGCTCACTTGGATTGAAGTGTTTTACCATCAGAGCCTGACAGCACGCTGATACCTCACCAGAGCAACAAAGCTGAAGGCTTTATTACTATTAGTAACCTGGTTTTCTGAAGAAAAGCAACAGAACACCACGTGTACCCATCAGTGGGTCAGCCCACCCTCGTAACTCCTTAATCGGTCAGCTTATTTCAGCCCACAGGGCTCGAGAGGTGGAGGCTGCCAGAAACCTCAGTCCGTGCACGTGCCACCAAACAGGCAGAGGGACAGGCAGAGCCCCAGTGAATGCCCAGCTGGACAGCCTGTGGTGACAGATCAGCCCCTTACCAGACACTAGAGAGCACCCTGGGAAAGCACACAGTCCCCACCTCATACCTTTTAGACCCCACGGAAACACAGAAAGACAGGGTGTGGGTTTTTTTAAGTCCTTGTTGGTTCCCTGGTCCAGGATGGAGCCAGCACCAAGCTACAGGACCCAGGGGAGGCTGGGCCTGAGCTCTTTGTCCTCATTTGTCGTGTCACAGCGCTGCCAGCAGGCAGTTCCCAAAGCCTTGGGTTGATATAAGCACTGGCACATCCCATGTCCCAGAGAGACTCCCAAGGGGTTTTCAGGCCCTCCAGGCTGGACTGGCTGAACAGGGATAACTGGACACCCCAGCCCAAGCTCAGCAGCTGCACAGGGCTCCTCTCAAGGGACCCAGAGCTGGTTTGAGCAATCAGCCATCCCTCTTCAGTCATTCCTCCAACACACACAACAGCCCCGCTGCCAACACCACGCTTCCCAGTCACACCTGTTTGGGTACTGGCTCTCAAAGGCTTTCCACTTCATCCCTCCATACTCTTCAAATAATTGTCCCTAGGACTGTTGGTTTTCCGTGGGCTGCTCAGGGAAGCACACTAACTTTCCTCTAGGGAGGTCAGAGCTGCACTTGTCCTTCAAGAGCCGTGGGGAAGCGCAGGGAATATGAGTCTCCACGCACAACCACAGGCAATGCCGCGTGTCCAGGAGCACGGCACCGAGGTTTCGTTGCCTGGGTCACATCCAAACCACCATCCATCACCCAGGCACCAACCCAGGCAAGCAGCCAGACTGGCAAGGACAGGGAGGGTTTCCCATGGAAAGCTGAAGTCAGTCCAAGCCACGGGCACAATTCAGCCAAGAGTCCTCACTCCTCACTCTCCCTGAGGAGCAGGGATATCTCCCCATCCATCACCTGGAGCTCTCATGTTTTGGTCTGTCACTTCAGCCCATTCCCACACAGCTGTGACCAGGCTTCTCTCTCTGTTTAGCAACACATGTGCACAGGCTAAACAGTAGTTCTGGAGCAGTTTGTTCTTGCTCACATTTTCTTCCTTCATTGCTGAGGCAAATAATCTGTTTTAGTAGGCAGAGGGGCATTGCTCTTGCTACTTTACATGCTGCTTATTGGAAGTAAGGTTGCCCTGCTGTCAGCCTGTGTGAGGCAGATTAAGGCCTCCATAACTGCCCCTTCTCTAGTAAAATCTCAGTTGTTGCTGCCGTGATTGAGGTTCCCCTCAGTCCACTCAGTGGTGGCAGGAAGGAGCAATTTCAGCCTGCCCAGCAGTTTAATCCCTGACCCACACCACATTGCTGAGTGTTGTGCACAAACAACACTGATCAAGGGTTGACCAGCTTCCTTATGGTGAGAAACCCCCAGGGCCTAAATCACCTCTGGGGTGAAGCAGGTCTCAGAACCACGCTGTTTGGACTGGCAATAAGCAATATAAAGAAAAAGGAGTGGGAACTAAAGATCAGTCTACACCAAGGGCTTAAAACTGAGCTGAACTTCTGGCCAGGGTTTAAGCTGCACAGCAGCACACCCTTGGAGTAAAGCAGCAAAATAAATGAAGTCACCGAAACAATCACGCTCCCTGCATCTTTAAGGTCAGGGTTTTCACACCACTCTCTCTCCTGTGTTTTGGCTTTCAGAGTCTGTTCTTCACAGGTACAGGGAGTCACAAGTCTGCGAGGGGGGGAAAGAAAACACAACAAAACCAACAAACCAGGGAAGTGACTTTTACCGTTGTCATTTTCCCTGTCTCCCAGCAACAACCGTGTCTTCTCCACCTTGCTCCCCTCCCAGCACCTCACAGCTGGCAGAGATCTTACGAACAAACAAGGCTCCCTGCTGCCTGGCAAGGGCTGATGCTTCAGTCTAGCATGAGGACGATCTTTTCACCTGCAGAGGTGACAGCTCTTGGTTTATGTCTAACCATCAGCTCTCAGCCCCCATCTGCAAAGACTCCCAACCCCATTCCAGGGCTGAACAGATGGTGACGGTGTCTGGGCTGATGCCCAAGTGTCAACAAGACAGCTTCTTGTTTCCACACAGACGTATCCCTGGGAAGGGAAGTGGAAAAAAAAGCATGTGATAAGACACTGCCACCTCACCCTGTCTAAACAGTCACACTAACCCCAGGACAAGTTCTCTGGGTTTCTGTTATTAATGTTCCCTCTCTTAAGCTGAAGGAGGGCTTCCCAGGAGGTGGATTTTGCTCCAAGAGACCTTTCTGTGCCTGTCTCAGGAGGGGAATTAGCAATCGGAGCCTCCTCCAGAGCTTGTCTTTTTTCCAATTAATACATGAATAATCAGTGTAATTTCATGCCAATTGTTTTGTGGTTTGACACCACAGATATTCTGTGTCCTTCTGCTACCCAACTCCTCTGCTCCTTTTAATGGAATTGATCAAGTGCTAAACCACGACTTCCACATCCTCAGAATCATTCACACAACTGGTGTTGTGATAGAGCTGGGCACAGGCAGAAGCACATCCTCAGAAGGATGTACCATTGGCACGTTAAAGTCAGTGTTTGAGGACTTCCAGGGCAAAGTTGTTGGGAAGAGATTGTGGCTGGGTGGCTCTGAAAGGACCCCATCAGCTTACCCACATGTGTGGCCAACCATGCCTGCCTGGGGACAGCAGAACTTGACACCTCTATAGATGTGTTTTCCTGACATTTGCATCATCAAACACTTATTTCAGCTTCCAGATGGCTTGGAATGCCTGCATGCTGGGGAAAATCCATTTGCCTCATGAAACCCATTCTGGAAACATATCGTGGGTGTCCATCCATTGCCTAGTGGTCCTATGGATGCTGAAAAAGCTTCAGTAGAGAATTTCTCCAGCTCTCTGTAGCATTTTGTGAGAGCTCTGTCTTTCCCATGCAGACTATCTCAAACTATGTTACGAGTTGTAAACTTCTTGCACCTGCAGGATGTTTGCCTGATTGTTAGGGTTTTAACTAAGAAAATATTTAGAAATAGGTATCTTAGAATTTGACCAATCCCCTCAAGGGATGGATGGCCGGATGGCCAATTGCCTTATGCCACTTAACACACTTCTTGTGAACTAGTATATAAAAACCCTTGAAAACAATTAAATTTTCTTCCTTTCATCTTCAATCCTGGAATTCTGTGTTTTCCTTATTTTGCTGTTCTGACTCAACAGCCACATGGTCCTAGTAGTGATGGGGGACCAGAAAGATTTTCTTCAGAGCACTCATGTAGAATTTATACCACCTCTTTATCTATGCCAGGCAGGAGATAGGAAGACGTGCTCTCTATGCCATGAGATTTCCTCTAGAAAATTTCAGGACAAAAATCCACAGGCAAAGGTAGAAAAATGTCCCTGAGGAGTTAAAGTCCATTGGGGAACTCAAGGATCCCAGTATGGCCAAAGGCAAGATGAACCTCTGTATCCCTGAGGGCAGACCTGTCTGCTCTGCTGTTCGTACTGCCTCCAGCCTTGGTGCCTTTGTGTGCCATCACAGACAAATTAAAAACTAACTGTGAGCAAGTGCATTCAGCACACACTGGTCAGGCAGTGCCTCAGCCAGATTCAGGATCACTGAGGAGCAGGGGAGCACCAGCAAAGTTGTATTCAAAGGAATTGTGATCCATGCTGGGTTTATCCAGGGGAGCAACAGGGATTTATGGTCCATCACAAATATAGAACCATATTTGAGTTCATTAACCCTGTTTCCATTCCAGTGACACATTGTGCTTGGATTCACAATCTCTCAGGCAAAGCAGGCTGGGCCCTGCTCATACCACATGTGAGCCATCCCTATTAAACTCAAGGGAATATCTTCTTTGCTGTCCAGGGATGCTGGATCAAGGCTTCCTTAGATGCAGGGCTGCCAGGAGGAGGCCAAGGGCTGTGAGCCATGAAGGTCCTCTGGTAGCCCAGAGCCACAGCCGCTTACAGGCACCACAGGCCTCCTCCTGACCCTCTTCCTCAGCATGCCGAACAGCAGCAGAGTTATTAAAGCACCAGCTGGGCTGGCAAAAATAAATCTCTCCAATCTGCCTGCAAAACCAGAGTGTCACAAAATTACTCTTGACTTCCTCTTGGGTGCCCCTCTGGGCTCCGGGGCACCTGCCGTCCTCCCTCCTGCATGTGTTTGTGGGCACATCCTCAAGCTGTGTTTACAAAGGGATTTCAGGCTCCTTTAGGATAAGACGTTGCTATAGAAACAGCAGAAAGGAGACTGAGCTCTCTGGGAGAAGGCCTGGACTCCATTGGCTTAAACAGCAGGGAAGCCCATGAGGGGAATACAACCGTCTGGAGATTGAGCAGGGAGCACAGTCTGTTTTAATGAACACATCCTCCTTTTGGGGAATGTAGGAAACTGAGTTTCTACAGCCCTTGACAAGACCAAAAAGTTTCCAGTGTAAGAAGAAGGTGCCTGACACAGAGAAACCCAAGAGATATTTTCCAGCCTTGAGGTGGGATCTTGAGCTCAACCACCCTACTGGAAAACTTCTACCCAGCTGGAGCTTGAGCTCAGACCTCAGCACTGCTGTCATCACTGTGTGGTGCCTCTGAGTGGCAGATGGGGGTATGACTGGTCACAGAAAATGCAGAGGACCAGAGTCAAGGTGCAGCTGGATAATTGAAACCTCTTACAACAGATGAGCAGATGAAAACCTGCAACAGAATCATTAAGAAGGTGACCAACTCTGATCCAGGTGAGAGCCATTTCAAAATGCAAGCTACAAACCAAGAAAATAGTAAGTCAGCCCCAGGGTCACATCCTCCAACAGGAGGAGTCTGACCATGGAAGTCAAGCTAAGATGTTTGGCTGCAGGTTGATGCTTGCCCATTTTCTTGTTTCCTCCTGCAGCTTCAGACAGGAGGGGGAAACAGAAAAATACATACCACGCACACAAAAAACCAACCCAGCCCACACCACCTGGAATAAAAACCTTCTAAAGAAAAACCTCTGTGCAAAGCTGAGCCAGGGCTCATCAGCAAAGGGCCATGATTAACTGCTGAAGTAGCAGGGTGTTTCCTTTTCCAAAGGCAAAGCTACCACACAGCCCTGAGAACACCTCTTCACAATCAGCCTGTGTTGAAACAAACCCAATCAGTGAGACGCTGAGAATGAGTGTCCCTCCATGGATCCCTGCGGGGAGCTGATCTCATTACAGACTGAGCTGGGGAGGGACCAGAAAGCACCCGGTGGGGGGTTGCGGAGAGGAAAATCAGAACAAAGTCTCAGACCTGAGAGCCTGTGAGCAATAAACTCCACTGGGTGCAAATAAGAGACACTGGGGGAAAGCCAGCCTTGAAAAAGCTGCAGCTCCACAGCTGCACCAGCCTGTACTGAAGTGGTCAGCTGGGAACAGGAGAGCACAGAGTCGGATCTCCACAGTGGCCTGAACAACTGAGACCCCAAGGGAGGAAAGCTCCAGCCCTGTTAAAGCCTGGTGACCAGGAGGAGAATCTTTCTGCAGCTACAAGCCACACCACAAAGGCTGCAGAGCCAAGAAGCATTTCCCACACCCCGGATGGAGCCTTGGCATGGGCATAGGGTGCAGGTGGCATTTCCTCTCCCTCATGAGTAGGCAGAGTAAGGCTAACAGATGTTCCCTGAGGACTCTGTCCCCAGTCAGGCTGCGTGGTCATCCCACTTCCTGGTGGGTGACAGGGCTCAGATGTAGTGTCAGCAGTCCATGCCTCATGAGCATCTCTAATAGCAGCTCCAAGGAGGTGCTTTCAGAATGACTTTGACCCCACAATGCACAGAAACCAACATGCCACCAGCTGCCCCTAAGATGAACACCCCGGCACTTCTTGTGTGCTGTCATTTGTCATTGGCCTCTCCCCAGGACTGTTTCCCAGAATTTGCCTTCCCCAACATCTGGGTCACCCAAACCCTGCCAAAAGTCCTATTTTCCCTCCCCCGCAAAAAGAGGCAGAACTTGTGCCCCCAAATCAAACACCTGCTGACAGTGGGGTCTGAACTCAAACACAGCTTCCAGGAGACACCTAGGTCTCCTAAAAAGCTTTTGGATCCATTGCCTAGAGCTAAGCTCCTGCATGGGACTGGTGCTTAGGATCAAGTCCTCTCTTTCCCAGTGTCAGACACTCCAAACAGCAGAAAGGGCCTGGAGCTGGTGACCCTGAGCCCCCTGACTGTTGTGTGGCACCGCACAGCACACAGTCCCTCCTGTCACGCTGCGAGCTCGGAGCTATGAAGAACCTTATGAGACAAGCACCAGAGGGAAGATGTGCAAAATCATCTGCAAACCAGATGCAAATCTAATAATGTTGCCAGCTCCCCAAAGGGAATGAGGAAATGAAGCAACCTGGAACAACTGTCAGAATAATACACTCCCCAGTGCGGATGGGAATGGGTTTCTCACTAGGTGCCAGAGTCACTGGTTTAACCTTTCTGCTCACCCCTGTCTTCTCACTTTAAAGTAAAATGCTTATTTAACACCAAGGCAAAAAAAAAAGGAGAGCAGAAAACAGAGTCAGAGCATCCCCTGGAAGTGGGAATGAAAGGACACTGGAGGACAGAAATAGACCTGAGAGAAAGGCAGGTGCTCTGGGGAGGAATGTGTGCTCTGCTCAGGGTCAGAACACCCTCCCCTTGGCCAGATCCTATTACAGGCAGCAGGGTTTGGATATACACAGAGAAATACAGAGATACAGTGATGGCAACTGAACAAATCCTTCTGTAGTCAGGCAGGATCTTCCCCCCTTTACTTCTGGGGTCTTAGACAAGGTCCCAGCCAACAGACCCTTAAGTGGAACAAGAGACCCTGTAACACACTGAAAGACTTTGGTCTGTCTACACCACACTCATCTTTCTATTGATGCATCCACCCCTTCATTCCTCTTTCAACTCCTTTGTTCCTACCCACATCTCTCTGATTTACACACCCAGGCATTCAGAGCAGCACTGGAGTTGTTTAGCACACTAACATCAAAACTCAGGAAAAATTCCTTTCTGAGCCAGGAGGACCCATCCAGCCCCCAAACATTCAGGGAACAAGGCATTCCAATTTCTCAAGTCCTGCATTTGGAAAAAAACAACTTTCCCAGAGGAGAAATCAATGTCAGGGCCCTTGGAGAAGGTGAGGTGTCTGTAGCCTTCCCTAGGATCATCCGTCTGCAGGCCATGGGAGCATGATCCTGATGTAATTAAGAATATTTTTCAATGCTAATGGCACCAGCAGGACACAGATGCAAGAAGCTCTGTTATATTGACACCAGTCCACCAGGAGAATCTCTTGGCTGGGACCAGCTCAGTTTGCTTTTCACGTAGGGGACAGTTTGGGAGGTTTTATTTGAGGAAAAAGACAATTCAGGTTTGTATCAGGAAGGAAGATAAAAACACACTTGTTCTTTCAGCTCCCAAAGGAGAAAAACCAGCTTTGGAGGTGAAAGTCCAGGTCCTGCTCTCAGGTGAGGGGCAGGACAGCACCCGGTGAAAGGGGCTTAACTGGAGCTCTATCAGGTAATGGGATAGAAGTAACCAAAAAAAGAGGAGGTAGAAGGGCACTTAATCCCTTCAGTAAATAGTCACGCCAACATCTACATTTGTGCATTTCCCTGTCACAGTTGAGTTGGAAACAAAAGCAGGCTGGGTGGCGAAGAGTACCAAGAGCCCAGATGCTCCTGAGGGAAAGCGAGCTGGGAGCAGAGGTGGAGGGAGCCCCAGCACCTGAACAGGAGGAGCAGAGCAGGTGCTGATGTCAGGTCCATTGACAACCCAGTTAAGGCAAAGTGATAAATCAGGCCCAGAGAGACAAGTAAAAATAAATCTGAAGTAGCAAGGGGTGTTTCCAGATTTTTTTTTTCATATCTTTTTGCCTGCCAGAAATAAGAGTGAGGGAAGAATTCACTTCTTATCATATCTTCTCAGAGGTGCTCAGTAGGGTAATGAAATAGAAAATCTGTTTCCAAGGTACATTCAGCCCTGAAATGTGAACATATTTCCCTGGATGGCTGGAAAGGGAAAAAGAAATAAATTTTAACTGCAGTCTCCCAAAGTCATGGCAGAAATTGATGTGTTCCTTAAAAAAAAAAAGGAGGGGATATGTTTCTGGAGGAATATCTCAATAGAACTGGTCATTCTGATATTTGCCAGGCAAATTCAGCCCAGGGCATGCCATGGCAATGAGTAACTAGAGATTCACTGTGGCTTAGCCGCTGTTTGAAACAAAACACTGGATTTTGGGATGCAGGGCAACACTTTCTCTCAGCTGCATTAAAAGCCAGTGTTCAGATGCTCCTCGTGGGCCATATCTTAGACAGTCTGTACAGACAAAACACACTGCTTATCTGCTGAGCTGGAGCATGGTACAAGCTGCAAACACAGCACCTGTCTGGGAGGATCCAGGGAACTTTGCCTTCACAGTCCTCTTGCCTTACACCTCACAGCTGAGGCTGTGGATGAGGGAAGCAGGTACAGACCCTGGGAACAGCACCTTGCCTTGCACTGCAAGGATTGTTCAGAGCTGGAGCTTGGGGTGCAGGATCCTCGAAGCCACCCAGACCTGCAGACAGGAACAAAGCTCCCAAAGGAGCACCTGAAGATAAGGAAGGTATTACTGAGCCCACGTGGTAGTGAGTTAACACCAGTCCTTTTGTTGGCTGTGCAAAAAAGCTCCCAGTAGCAAGAAACCAAGATCTACGTGAGCAGAGGTTCACATTCTGAAAATCCCCTCCTGCTACCCCTGCCCCCAAAAGAGGGCAGGGAGTCTGTGTACCCCAGCCCACAAGCACTGCCCAAACATCCTCACCCTCCTTAAACAAACCTAGCTAAAATTTATAATTATTTGGGCCCCATCCAGCCCAGTTCCTGCCAATCTCTTCTTAAGAAGAGATCAAACAATCTCTTTGAGCCCTCATTGACTACAGGGACGCTGTGCTGCCCTGTCCCCCTTGGACAGGTCTTCACCCTTTGGTGCTTCTCTCCCCTTTCATGCCGTATTGCAGGTTACTCTCCTGATGAAACGTGCTGAAAAGCCCATTTGTCTGCGTGCAGGACAGGCAGCTCCTAACAGATGTGTTGCCAGTGTCCACACTTTTCCATCACTTTCCTGTCTGCCACCGCCTCTTGGATATTAAAAATCACCTGGAGCGATGATTCCTCATTGCTCTGCGCGCCCTCCTCCAGTCTGTCACCCTGTAAGCCACTTGACAGGTGATTATTCGGTCATTGAAGCCAGGAAAGCCGGGCCGAAGGAAATTAGTGTCTCCTGAAATAAACACGCTGGCCGATTTGCAAAGGGTGTCTCGCTGGACAAGCAGGCTATTTTGGGATCGCACCACTAAGCTGCATTATGGCTTTGTGGACAGACTGGCTCGGAGCAGCTGCCCTGCTGGCCTTTTGCACCCCTTGTTCCTCCCCTGAAGCACTGCTTAGCCTGAGCCATGGCCCATGTCCATGGTTTTTCCATGCCTCTTGGTCAGACTGGGCTCTTCTCCCTGCGCAGTCACGGACTCGGTGTCCCTCTTCCAGGAAACACCGCTGTCCCCTCTGTTATATAAGATGAATAATAAGCAGCATAATTTCCTTGGACATGCACTGTGTTGTTCTGATTAAGGCAATGCACTTTTTGGCTTTAAGAACTGATTTGGGCAGCATCAGTCTCTGGTGGTCTGCCATCCCAGCTGGGGATGTCTCTGCTCCCTGGCTTTGGTTGTGTTTATACCTGAGCAGAAGATCCCTAGATCAAAAGTAGTGTGGAACCATCCCTGTGCCCGGTGAGTGCGTCACCATCTTCAAAATAGCCACGAGGAACCGTGCAAAAGTCATGTCTCCCTCCAGTTCTTTGCTTAATGACCCCTCCAAACTAGGTTTCCGTGGGAGACAAATGCTGATTATACTTCATACAAGCCCTTCTACATTCCTGGCTGTGCTTGCTCTGGGGTAAGGCACCCTCTTCATCACCATCCCTCAGAAAACCAGTGGGATGAAAGTGAAAAGATTACTTATAAGACTGTCCACAGGCTGATTGGGTCCAAATTATCATCCCCTTTTGCATTCATTTTCCATCCATACTTTTATTTGGTAGTTGGAGAACCGGCCTACACTTTTCACTAGCTGAACCTCCCACTGCCTTAGGCTCCCATATGCTGGGAGTACCTGGCACAGCTTGAGGCATTTCCTCTCATTCTATCACTTATTACTTGGAAAAAGAGATCAACACCCACCTCACCCTCATTCAGGAAAAAAATTAGGATATTTTATATGACATGCGTGTTAGAGCCAGGGGTTGATTTTCTTGCTTACTGATGCCACCGCACAAATTTTCCTGAGACCAAATCTCCCAGGGACTGCTGAGAGATAATCTCTGTCCTTCAGCATGAGCATGAAGCAAAGCCTGGACATGGTCAGAGCCCTGCAAGCCCCCTTTGAGCACTGCTGACTGTTTAATCCCTGCCCACCGTGGCTCCTCTCCAGGTGAGCACCCTGCATGTCAAAGCTTAGTCTGTCATGGCCCAGCTCCTGGAATCACACATGTCAGCTTTCCCACTAAACATGTACAGAACACCTTCAACTGGGCCCTGAGTAATTCTGTATTTTCCCTCATATTTGCATCTGGAGTATTTGTCTCCCAGCAGGTACAGTCTTGTGAGCAGCTCAAAGGGAATTTGCTCTGGCTACAGGAGCTGCTCTGTGGATGGGGTCAGGATGGATTTCTACTCTGCCCTGAGCTGCCACTTCTGCAAAAATATATTAAAGATTACATGAAAGTGAGCTTCTGACTTGAAAACCCTTTCCAGAGACACTGTGGTGTGCCACCAGAGTTCAGATCAAATGTGATCTATTTTGAAGTGGAAAAGATGGCTCTTTTGCTCTTACTGCTGATCACACCGGGCTCCTCTTGGTCCGGGTGCCACTGAATTCTGCTCACTCCCATGACCCAAATGGCTGCAAATGTTTGCATTGTTTGTAAGTGAAGGCAGACACTTCAAGAAGCTGAAGCTTCTTGAACAACTGAGCTGAACATTTCCACAGCAGTCACGGCCAACAACCAGTTACTTTTCATTCACCACCTGCCTGCTGTCAACCAAGGCAGAATGGAAACAAGCCCACCCCCATTCATCACCTTAATAAAACCCATCACTTAACATCATCCTGACACAAAGATCTCCTCATCCCCAGAGCTGATGCACTGGTCTCCACGCCAGCTGCCGGAACAATGCTCTCAGCAGCAGCAGAGGGAGGTTCTGAAGTTGGATGTGAGCTGGGCATCCAGGCATGGAGCATAGCAGCAAGTCCCCTGAACTCACTCTGTGTCACATCACTCCCCAATACTCTCAACCTGCTTGAACCTGACGAGTTGGTTCCACAGTTTTCTGGGCTGTTGGTTGTTTTCTCTTCTCATGAGCGATTCCCTGTTTGATGAAAATATTTTGCTCCTTTCCAGATGACTGGGGTTTCTGGAAATAATCATCTGTGCCCCAGACAGAAGAACTAATAGCCAGGATTAAGGAACAGGGAGGGGAAAAAAAACAAGGTCACTCACAGTTTGATACTCTGACCTGCTTCTCTTCAGCTGTCTGCCTGTCATCCTCCTCCTGGCCTCCTGAGTTAGATAAACTTTGCCCTGCTGCTGCTATGCAGTCAAAAAAAGTCTTTTATTTCCTCTGTCAAATTTGCCTTCTTGAAAACTGGTAGAAATCAGCCAGGAAAGCAGAGAGAAATGGAATAATCAGCACTGTTTTTCAGGCCAGGGAAATCAAGGCTCAGAAAACAGAAAGTGAGTTTCCAGAGGTCACAGGGACTGTCAGTGGCAGAGAGGGAAGGGACCATGGGACTGTGTCCTTCTAACACCTTGGCTGTATCTCACAGCCTCTAGAGACAGACTTAGAGAATAACATATTTCTCTGGCCCTCTTACAAAGCACTTGCCTGCCAGCAGCTCACTTCTCGGGGAGGGAGTCCAAGAGATGGACCCACAGCAGCACTGGGAAACTGAGTGACAGCAGGGCTGGTTTGCTGTCCCAAGGTGCAGCCAGTCCCTGGGGACAGGTTCCCCTCGGACAGCACACAGCCCTCCCTCTCCCCCTTCATTCCTGCTCTGATCGTCACCGTTCCCATTCATCTTCCCTCTCCCTCTTCATCCCCAGATAATCCCATTACTTAAGCTGATGTCAAGCTTCTGCTAAGCACTGTCACCTCTGCCCTTGGCTGGGCTACAAAGCTGCCCCGAGCACGGACACACTCAAGAGGATGCTCATAGTGGCATGGGCATTGCTGGAGTCAGTCATTTGGCTTGGAAGCTTCCCTCTGGGGCCATGAGGGTTTGAAAACATGACCTTGAGTTGTCACCTCACAGAGAGAGCCCAAAAATTTGAAAGAAATTGTCTGAAAGCAACTGATGAAATACAAAGCTCTGCTTCAAGGAGAAAACCCTCTGGGGTCAGGGCAGTTTGGTCTCAGGTGAGGAGCAGATTCATGAGGACCACTAGTTTTTAATGGCACAGGGGTCCTCTGCCAGGTTTGTGGCTGTGAGCTCCTGGCTCACAAGCTGCAGGCTCACATGCTGCCCACAGCCCCTCCCCAGCCTGCTGCACATCCCCAGGCCAGTGCCAGTTCCCTGAGCAGACCTGGAAGAGAAGAGGCCCTACATAAAAGGCAAAAAGGGCTACAGGGGGAGAACATTAAATGAAACATTTAGAGCTGCCTCTTTCTGTTGTGTCTTCCCCCACACTGTCAGCCCAGCGTTTCCTTGCTCTGCGCTGTGGGGGTGACTGGCTCTGATCAATTGCCCTTTATTTCCATATTAAGTGAAGCAGTTGGGGGATGAATATCTCCCTCTGCCATGCAGCCCTGTGCATAATTTTTGTTAAAAGGTTGTTAACTTGCCCTTTTTATTGTTATTATTATGATTTCCTCCTTCCAAAGTCTTTGTTTCTACATGCCATTTAGAGAACCATAGGAAAGAATTTTAAGAGTTATGAAATGCCAAATTATGCTAAATAGATTCTGGATGACCTTAGCAGAAAGCTGGCACATTGACAGACCTGCTATACCACCCATTGCGTCCAAGATCAAGTCAAAGTCCTATTTGAATCTCCTCCATGAGCACCACATGGAATCCCACCAGCTCAAGGAATGGTCCCACCTGATATTCCCCAGAGAATACCCCAGTGCACTGCCAAGATTAGCTGCTCAAAGAACCAGAAACCTCCCTGCTGCAGTTACCCAGCTCTCCTGACACTCCAGCACAGCACATCTGCACCAGACGCTGCTCCACAGACCTGACTTTCATCAGTCAGGTGTCTGTCCACATGCTGGGGCTGGTGGGCTTTCCCTGCAGAGCATCAGGCAGCTTCCCTCCCTGGAAAGAGCTGCGTCTTGTACCACCCCATGGCAGAGGAGCGCAGGACAGCACAGAGCTCGTGCGACTGCTTCTAGGGAAGATCCCTCCACCGCCGTCTCCCTGGCTAATTGGAAAGCTCAGGGGGGTGCTGTGGAAAACAAATATCTGCCCCTTAGCATGCCTGAGCGCTCTCCCCCATCAGGGAAGGCTCAGCATTCAGATGAGCTGCGTGTTTACATCTGCCACGCTCGCCCCGAGAGCTGCGCTGCACACACTTGGATGAGTACGGCTAAAGGTCATCTGGTCCCACTGCACGGGGACTCTGCACTCCCTCATGCGTGAGCCTGGCAGGGAGCAGGACAGGCACCTTCAGGGGGAAGGGTAAGGCAGGCTTTTATCTCTTTTTCCCACAGAGGAAACAGCAACAGCAACCTTAGAAATCCAGGTTAGGAACCTTTCAGGGGAAAACACGGCTTCTTCCGCGTACCTGCCTGCTACACTGGGAGATGTCACCTGCCAGCAGAGCAGCTGAAAGAGATGTGTGAACAGGCTTCATTCAGGTCACCTCTGAGTGTCTTTGCTTGCAGAACAGCCAGCTGAGAGTTGTTCTTACTTTGCTGGAAGAGAGGGAGCTTGAGTGAGCCCAGCAACAGGCAAAGACACAAAGACATGAGGCTTTCTTCCACATCCTAGTGCTAAGAGCAGGCTGGGAGAAGGGTTTACTTCGCAAAGCTTCTGGAGATTTCTTTTTTTCCTCTCCTGGTCAAGATGAAGATCAAAATCCTAAGCTCCTGTGAAACTAAATGAAAATAAAGCCACCTGGTTTGGGCCAATTAAAATGTTTTGTTTCAGTAGCTTCTGAACAAGCTGTTAATAATCAGCTTAAATTGCCGAACAAAAGGGTTTCAAATTAGAAAACTAAAAATCTTGGTTGTTAAAGGGGGGCTTTTCAAGAATTTGAGGGCTCTTTTTTAAACTGAGACATTTGTCAAAGCTGTTCTTTTTTTACCCAAAAAAAAAAAAAATTCCACTTCAGTAGATCTTCTACTTTTTGACACAAACAGAGACAAGGAGAGGGAAAGGTAAGGCCTAAACCTGGTTGGAAACCAAGGTCGTAACCAAGGTCATTCACTAAACCACCATCACATCAAAGGTTTGAAACTATAGGATGAGTTCTGGATTCCTCCCTGGCGTCTGCTATTGCCTTTCATAACACCACGATTTCACTAATGACTTAAAATCTCCAGCCCATCTTTCATCCTCAGGCGTTACATGGAAACCACATTACCTCCTTGGGAGATTAATGGGACCATATTGCACAGGAACTGGTGGTTCCCTCATCATCCACACTGCTGATCCAGCATGTTTTGACCGCTCTGCCTGGGCAGCTTGGACATGACTGAAGTGATAAATAACCACCTCTGCTTCGTGTGCAAGAAGAGAGACCTCCTCAGCACTGGTTCTATTGCTAAGGCAGAGCAGAAGACAATGTTGCTCTTCACAGCATCGCCTTGGAACCCCAAGAACCACGTCAAAAATGATGCTTTGTCACCTGAGTTACTGGCTTCGGGCATTGTCAGGTTCCTGAGCAAGCAGCAGATCTGTGTTCACTCAGGAGCAGGAGGGAGGCTTGAAGGCAGCAGAGGCAGAAATGTGCATCTCTGAGGGCTCCACAAAGGCAGATGACCAGAGCACAGCCAGGAAATAGTTCCCAGTGTGTTGTAACAAGCACACTTCCACACAAGAGTTAGCAGAGGAAAAAAAAAGGAAAGATGGCTCCATGGAGCCACCTCAGCCACTTCCCCATGCCAGTATTGGGAAAACAGCCTCAAAAAGACATGTGAAGGAGGAAAGGATCTAGTAAAACAACAAAAAGGGATTTTTAGAATTCCTAGAAAGCATCCAGGCAAAATCCTGGGAAGTGACATAAAATTCCTAGGAAGAAAAGAATTTCCTAGAAAACAGATTTTTTTTTTCTACAAAGCATCCTGGAAGAAACTGAGGAAGTATTTGCAAAGTTCCTGATAAGCACTCTTGGACATTTCTAGAAAGCAACACAAGAAATGGCTTGAAAACAACATTGACCTGGAACAGCATACAGGAGATTTCTAACAAGCAATATGGAAATTTCTGGGAAGAAACTTAAGAAGTCCTGGAAAGTAATATGAGAATTTCTAGAAATCATATGAAGATATTCTTTGGAAGGAACCCAAAGAATTCCTTGGAAGCATCCTGATAAAATTCAAAAGACATCAAAGGAGAAATTGCAGGAAAAGGAAAATTATTGGAAAACATCCCGGGACATTTCTAGAAAGCAGAGAAGAGATTTCTGGAAAGTAACTCATGTGGTAAAATGTCTAGAAAACATCAGGGAAGTTTCTAGAAATCAAATGTGAAATTCCTGGAAAGCGTCTGGTGACAATCCTAGAAGGCTAGGGGAAAATTCCTGGAAAACAACCTCAGAAATTTCCAGAAAGCAACATGGAGCTTCCTAGAAAGAACTCTAGAAAATTCAGAGAAAACTTATGATCTGTTCCCAAAAAGCACTGCAGAACATTCAGAAAAACCAAAGCAGAAATTCCTGGAAAGAAAAAAATTGCTTTCAAATTGCTTCAAAATTGCTAGAAATCAATGGGGCATTCCTGGAAAATGTGCTGGGACATTCCTAGAAAGCAATGTGGAAATTCCTGAAGAGAAATTAAGAAAATTCCTGGAAAGAACCCAGGATAATGTCAAGAAAGGAAATGGAGATTCCTACCAAGTGCTGGGAATGTTGCTAGAAAGCACTGTCAGTGCTGGTTTTTAACGGGAAGAACAGGTGGGGGTGGCAGCAGAGGGTCAGGTGAGGTTGAGAAAGGCATGATATCCCCAAGATCACTGAAGGTGAAAGGCAGAGGAGCAGCACTCAGCCTCAGGAAGGTCCAGCTCAGTTCTGGAATGGCAGGAGACCAGGAATGTCACCTCAGAGAGCAAGGCTCACATATGAAGGCACACAAGGTCACATTAAGTCTGCCCACATGGTCCTGATCCATATGCATCTAGTCTGTTCTTAGAAATTTCCATGTCCAGGCATCTCTGCATTTACCTTCCCATATTTCTGGAAGGGCTTTCTTTGGTGCACAACTTCGATCTCTGAACCTCCTCTTTCCCTGAGAAGGATGTGTTCCTAGGGCCAAAGGATAACTCGGGTGGAAAGGGAGCTTAGGAGCTCTTTATGTCCGACTTCCTGCCCAAAGCAAGGTCAGCTCTGAGGTGAGACCAGGTTGTTCAGGGCTTTGTCTGCTCAGGTCTTAAAATCCTCCAAAGGCCGAGACTGCACAGCCCTTCTGGACATCTGTCCCACTGCTGGACTGCCCGCACATGAAAAGTGTGTGATGTGTAAGGAGGATGCATATATAACCTAAGGAGGATGCATATATAACCTAAGGAGGATGTATATATAACCAGCCTGAACCTCTCCTGTTCCACAGGGTGTCCATTGCTTCTCATTCTCCTGCTGTGTTCCACTGCAAAGAGCCCGACTTTGACTTCCCCATCAATTCCTTTCAGAAGCCTCCTGAGCACATCCATGGCTGCCCACACTGCCCAGACAGCCCTCCCTTCCTCTCTGGCAGATGATGGGCCCATCTGCCCAACTCCCTTAAGACCAACTTTGGTTTTTTCCCATGGCTTGTTCAGAAGCTGTTTTTCAGACCATTTCTGCTCAGGAAGAAGGAGAGATCACAGAGGAATTGGTGACATCACTTCTATGATGTTCCTCTCCCCAGCTGACTCAGCTGTCTGGGAGAGAGCCTAGCAATTATCTCCAGTAGGCCTCTGCACATCTGATTGACTTGCCTTTGCTTTCATGCCTGGCACTTCAAACATCGGGGACAGCAAGGCAGGGAAAGAATTTTCCTAATGGAATGAAACAGAGGCTCCAAAAATTGTAGCTGCCTCATCTGGAAAGCAGAGCATGTCTCAGCCCCACCACTGCGCTCAGCCTCCAGGTTATCACCCACACGCCCAGGCTCAGCAGCACTGACAGTAATCATTTGTAAACGATTAATTGTGGAAGTGGAAGAGATAGCACCCACATCACTCGCTGAAAGGCAGTGTGGAATATGAGCTCAGAAGGTGAAATCTGCTCTTGGAGGCTCCTGTTAGGTGTGGAGAGGGATGTGAAACGTCCTAGAAATCCTGAGCTACCTCTGCCACTGGCTCTGGGCAAGTCCTTCAACTGGTTCATGCCTCAGTTTCTCCGCTGTTTCACCTGGGAACAGCTCCCACTATGCAGGAGGAGAGTATCCAGCACAACAGCCCCTTGATCTGTAGCTACCCAAATAAAACAGGCCTGGTTCTGGTCGCTGGCCAGTGGCCATGGTACAGCCCACATCTGAGGGTGAAGCCAAAAGCTCTCCTCAGAGCCAGGTGGCTTCATCCATATTGTCACATGGGCACGGGTCCTGGCCAGCCTGTCCCTGTAGCTGGGCCGAGTCACGGGCCAGAGGGTGTTAGCTGGGAGCGTGCTAATGGTGAAAGAGGCCAGGCCACTGTGGAACAGGGCCCTGCCCTCCCAGGCCTAGTGTAGATACGGCCACCATGGCCCCTCTGGGGGAATCCCTACACCCTGGGGGTAAAAGGAGATTCCTTTCTGTCCCCGCTGTTCAGCTGCAGCTCAGGTTGCAGGTGTCCAACTTGGGCTCAGGAAGAGCTGTGTTGAAGGCATCTCTGAGGGAAATGGTTCCAGCATTGCTGTGTTCAGCCTCTCCCACACCACCTGGGCATCTCTGTGGGGTGGTGGCTGCTCTCCAAGGGAATTCCTGCTCTAGCAGAGTGCGGGCACTGCCTATGAGATGACAGCTGCTGCTGGGGCAGAGCCACACACCCACATGCTGTCTGAATAATGAAAACAAAAATGCCTCACTCCCACTGGATGCTGTTTTATTGCCTGGCTGGTGGATGCTGCCATGTGAGTCACTTCCAGGGGAGGCCACAAGGCGCTTCTGTTGCAAAAAGAAGAAATGATGCAGAGCCCGAGCTGCTGTGCACTTGGGAAAGCAGATCAATACATGATCAGCAGTTCAATCACTGTCTTGGGCAAGGGAATTCTAGCTGGAAAGGCTCTCCTGCTTTTTCTGGGTCATTAGTTGAGCCCCCTATTCTAAAGCAGGGCCTCCATCTAACAACAGTGCTCTACTTGATTAATGCTGATTAGCCCTGCTTTGCTTGGTACGTTGATTAAAAAGCAAGGTTCATTTCCCAGGTTTCCTTCCCAATCACATTCCCTAATTTCTTTTGGCACTGCCACAACCTTTTAATTCTTCAGTCCTTCAAGAAGCTCATCAGACAAGGACAATGCTGAGGCAGTAGCAGACAAAGGTCAGATGTGGATTATATCCAAAGGGAAGTTCTCTCCTGGGCTGTGCTACTCTATGTAGTGGGCTGGCTAGTGGCATTGTCACCTTAAAATGTTGGTCATGACAGCTCTGAAGGCAGATAAAAACCCATCACCACTCAGCACGTTCCTACAAACTGTCCTCCTCAGGCACATCTGCTTGATTCCCAGCAACTGGAGAAGCAAAGGGCCCTGTATTGCCTTTTCTTCAAATTAACAGCCACATTTCTGTAGAAATGGCTTTATGGTTTAGACCAATGGCCCACCCAGCCTGTTCAGTGGCTGCAGCAGATGTGAAGAAATTGAGGGAAACAGGGCATGTGCAAAGTGGTCTTGGCCCACTCTTCCCATCTTTGGTGGCCTGTGGTTCAAGGGTCTCCATCAGTTCAAAGCCAAACTCAGCTTTTGGGGTTTAACATCCACCAATGCTTTGTCAAATCCCATGTGGACTCATGTGGCAACAGGATGGGCAATGCAATCGCACTCCATGGGAATGCAAGAGGGACTTGCTTCTGTCTGTACCAAATCTACTGCTTGCCTGCTTTCAGAAACTCCTAGTTATGAGGAGAGAGCAGCAATCCTTCCCTCACAGCTCCCTCCTGTCCATGATATGAGAGGTGTCTGTCGTTGTCCCTTTAGGCACCTCTTGTTCTAGCCAGGGAGGAGTCCTCCCTTCACACAGAACCAATTTTGCAGCTTATTGGAAGTTGTTTCAATAAAACAACCAGGGCTCAAGAAAACAAACATCCCATTAATGCCTCTATCACAATAAGAAAGTGGAAATCCAGAGTATCTTTAAAACACAACCAAGTAGATAGCAATTTGAAGCAGAGAGCAATGAGTTAATCTGACATCTGAATATTCACTGCTATTAAGATGAAGACTTGCCTCCTTCAGCTCTTATGTAAATAGAACTCATCTGCGATGCAGATTTTATTAATTAACTGGCAAATCGAGAAAACCCCAATAGGCTGTAATTGAACTTCGTGTTGATGATAGATGAGGAGACACTTCCAGGCCATCCGCTGTGTCTGCACAGTCACTCCTGGATCTGCTGCCATCCCTACCCGTCCTCACAGCAGAGGGGCTGCCCCATCCTGAGCAAAATCAAGACTATCTGAGGGGCAAACACCTGGAGCTGATGAGATACCTGGCACATATTCTTCCTGAAGCGCCCTCTGGCTCATCACATTGCTTTTGTTCATATTTTCTGCAGCTCCCATACACTCTCAGGAGGCAGGCACTAGCTGCTGAAGCTCTAACAGAAGTGAGGATGCTCATAGCTTTGAGGGGACATAATCACCCCTAACATGAAGAGGGGACACTTGTTAATGCTGAGGAGAGCTGGGCTGCTCAGATGTCCCCAGGGGTGCCACATAACCTGGGAAAGGTAAGATTTCCCTATACCTGGGGATGGCATACCCCAATGATGATATATCCTGTAGAAACACACCCCAAACCAAGACCTTAGGTGAAGCATAGGCCAGTCAGATTTATGTGTGTCCCAGTGGTGACTCCCTGCTGGGTAACACGGATAGTGGCAGAGCAGCCTGTGTGTGGAGAAGGCAGCCCTAAAGCCCTGCAGGAGCACCATGCTGCCCTTCTCCATCGAGGCAGCACGCGGCAGAGCCCAGCGGGATGGAGATTAAGGCATTATTGATGTAGGAGGAGAAGGGATGAATGAAACAACCCCCTGCACGGGTGCTTTGCAGTTCTTGGAGGGGAACTAATTTTGCTTTTATTTTGCTAGAGAAACGGCGAGGCAGCAGCAAGGAGCCCACCCTCGGAGCTGCTGAAGCCTGGGTTCTTCTCAGCGCGGGAAGAGGAAGTGGCATTTGAAGCACTGAGATGTGAGAAGAGTTTCATTATTGCTCTGGATGGCCCCTTCATTAGAGGAAAACACAGTATTTAATGAAGGGGAAAGAAAACAGGAGCTCCCTGCTGCGTCCAGAAAGCAGTCTCTTTTCAGCTTTGCTTCTTTCCCTTTATTTACGGGAACGAGGGAGGCTGGACCTATCCATCCCTGTAGCAGCCCATCCCTGGCTCTCATGAGGGATCCTCCAAGGCCACCCCAAATGAAGATCTCCCTGCGCAGGCCCTCAAGCACAGTCTCTGCTGGGCTCCCCAGCTTTGGGATAACTCCAGGTGGGCAGAGGCTGCTGGCTGTGAGTGGAGATATGGGATACCAAGATCTACCCCCCCTCCAACCACACCCATACCCCCCAGGAGCTCTACACCAGAGATTCAGTGCCATCAAGGAGAAGCTGAGGCACAGGGGATGTGTTACACACACCTGTGAAGACCGTGCTTGATGAAAAGGCACAGGGAATGCTCTCCCCATGGCTTCCTTGCAAAGTGCCTTCAGATTACCAGGGAAGGACTTGGTTTCTCATGACTGGCTTAACAAACCCAACATGGGATTCACACGTCAAGCTAATTCTTCCCAGCTGGCACCAATTATTTGCCAAGGTAGTTTTGATCTCTCAATTACACCCCACCAAGTTTTCAGCATGGAAAAGCAGAATATCTTTTCTTTCTCTTCCTCCTCTCCTAATAATTGGGGTTTTTTATAGCAACATGTCAACAGACTTCAGGAGTAGAACCGGCTCACATTCCCTTTGCTGGGACAACTCTAGCTCTGCTAGGAATTGAGATAAAAGGAAGCTTGCTTTCATCCCAGCATAAGCAGGCAAGAAGTGGAGCATGAACAGAGAGAAGACAAGCAGAGAAGCGAGCACTGTGATTTTATTCTGAGTCTCTGCACCTAAAGCTGTCCTTAATCACCACTCATGACTCATAGCCATTTCTTTCACTGGGAGCTCCTGACAGGGTAATTTGGTTTCAGAGGCTCAGAGGCATATTGGCTGCAAGGGACCTCTGGATGTCTCCCATTCAACCACTCAGAATTTGCTCTCAGAATTTGCTTGGGTTCCCTCATGACCTGTCCTGTTCCCAAAGTGATGAGCTTTGAATGTGTCCTGAGGTGAGAAAGCTTCCTGCAGCAGAGAACATGTGGGAGGAAGAAGAGTAGTTTCAACAGCTACCTGCTCTCTTGGCTGCTCTGGAAAACTCCCCAGCCCCAGTCACCAAGTCAGCTGTGCCAGGAGGTGGACTCTGGGACCTGTGTGGGTCAGGGTTCATGGGAGACAGCAGGAGGAGGGGATCCATAGGATCTCAGGAGACTGAGAAAAACAAAAGGACAGGGGACACAGCTTGCAGGAAGCAGTGAGGTTCAGGATAAGGTCAGGAGCTGGAGAGGGGCTGTGTGTGTGAAGGTTGGATAACCACAGACTCGGACCATCAAACCCAGCCATCATCTGACATTAATCATTTTTTCCTGCTTGACTCTCAGCTGTAGCTGGAAGCTGGACTGAGGTTTGACTGGAGCCAGGATCAGAATCTGCCTGCTCTGCCTGCTTCAGAGACAAACTCCTTCATCCTGGGCCTTCCTGCATTATTTACAGAGACCACAGCCCCTTTGCAGTACCATCACCAGGACATTCCAGTGATTTCCAAGCAAAGGAGCAAGTTTCCTGTAAATTACATTTCCGGCAAACATCTCTGTTAATTAAAGATTATGAAGTGAATTTACCATTGCGTCAATTAAAATCCATTCACAGCTAATACCTTCCTCTTTTCCAACGTCATTTATTTATCGAGGGTGGGGAAGGAAGGAACCGTGCTCCGAGTCTCCAGAAGTTCTCTGGGTTTGGAACAGACTTGGCTCTGCCTCGTTACATGGAATAGGTCCCTGGAGAATGCAGACTGATTGCAATCTAATTTATGGCATTCATCAACATATGAATTAATGCTGGGGTCTCAGATATGAGATCTCTCTATTTGCCCCTCCCTCCTCGCACAGGCTCAGCAGCTCAGTTCCATTGCCATGCTTCCTTCCCTCCCAGTACTGCTACTTTCCTGCATTAAAGAAACAGCCTTGGCTTTGGTTAGGAAAGCTTCTTTATCATGAACAAACTGGGCATCTCACCTAAATTTCTGGGAGCTGAAGTCAACTGAAACCAAGGAGAATCTAATCCCTGTTTTGAATGAGTTTGGGATCTGGTGCTCAGCTGCCGTGCGCCTCAGCTTCCCCATCTGTGACACAGGGATGCTGTTCCCAGCTTCCCTCTGAAAGCCACAGGGAGAATAAAAATATACTTGTGCTTTGGAGCCCTGCAGAGAAGTTTGCAGAGGGCTTTTGTGTGTTTTACTATTGCTTCTCTGTATTGTTCTTGGCTTTGACCTTGGACTGAGCCGAACCAAAGAATAATCAAACAAAGTGCTTACATTTCAGGTGCGTGTTGGACACTTGTTAAAGAGAGCCTAAAGCTGCAAAGTCTTCTGGTAGCAGCCATTAACCCATGTGGTGACTGGAAGCCCTGGAGGTGCTGGCAGGGTTATAAATCATCCAAGTGGTGGATGAAGGGCCGCTTGTCTGCTCTCTGCCGAGAGGCTGGCACAGACAAAACATGACAGCAAAACAAATCTGAGGACAGAAAGTCGGTGTGCAGGATGCCTCGGGGCAGGGAAGGCAGGTCAGGGAATAGGAGGAGATGTGCAGAGGAGCAGAGTGCATTCAGCTATGGAAAGGGGAGGCTTCTGCTTTGTTGGCACGAGCAAGCAGTAGTTGCACTGGGTAACTGAAAGCAGGCGTAGCTTAGGGTGGGAACTATAGGATGCCTGTCTGCTGGGGTCAGGCTTCCTTTCCTTGGGGCACAACTGCACAGACAGAACTGGTTTTGAGACAGAAATCTCAGCACTTGGGCTCTCTCACTGCTCAGATCCCAAGGTCACCTTCAGCAGAGTCCAGTTCTGGAGAAAAGGTCTGTGTGCAATGTCATTGAAGCTCAGCATCACCCTGAACAGAGAGGCTGCTGTTCCATCACTCACCTGCTCTTCCTGAGTTGTCTGAATGTGCATGGACTTAGTGCATGTGGCTTAGTTTTTTGCTCTTCTCTCTGATGAAAGAAATAAGCACGTAAAGTAATTTTTAGACTTATCTAGAGATCGCCCTGTCCGTCAAAAGCATCAAAGAGTGCTCCAGGGAAGAAGGAAATATGAAGCTCCCTGTGCTTGATGGCACAGAGAAGATGGGGATTCCCGTTGCAGTGAAGAAGACTCAAGCTGGATTCACCAGAAAAAGCCATAACTCAAAACTGAAGGACAGGAACCGACTGCAAAGCTCCTCACTGGTGGGAGACCTCCTTCGTCTGGGGAACAGCAGGTTCAGCCAGAAAAACACACAATGCAACCAACATTTTAAAAACCAAGGGCTTTGGTGAGCTGGGGACAATTTGATGTAGCATTAGTAGACATTTAATACCTTCATAGCAGTAAAGTGCAGGAGTCAAAGGATTCTGTCTCTGTGTGGTTAACAGCCTACGCCAAAAAAGTCCTGCCCTGCTCATTAGGAATGTCACCTTCACTCTTAATTTCAGACTTCTCCTGGGGCTTCAACTCAAACTTAAGTGAACATTTCCCTGGCTAAATTACTCTTTGGTAGCAGTAGGCAGGCAGATTGGAAAAAAAACGACATGCAGCACTTCCATCACAAAATAAAAAGATGGAAGGGATGCAATCCCACCTCTGGCTGTGCATGGGTTAAAAGTGGTTTCCATACTTGTTGAAAACATTTTTTTCTTTTCCTGGTTCAGCTCCTGAGTTTATCCTATCCCAAAGTAATCAAGCGTTTTGCTGCCACTGCCAATCACAGCTGCCTGCTGCTGACAAGAGAAGCGTTGCCGCTGGAGCTGGAGCACCACGGGATGCTCGAGGCAATGCCCCTGCTGGGATGCAGCAGAGCTCAGGCCAGACTGGATCTGTTTCATGCTCCTGTCACTCAGTGCAGGGCTCCTACAGTTCACCAGGAGCTGGCTGACCTTGCCAGACCTGAACATGGCAAAGGGATGCTCTCACCCATTGTCAGCCTTCAGTCCAGGAGGGCTGTGCCCACTTCTTTCCTCTTTTCAGCACCCACAGCAGCTGGATGTTCCCATCTGGGATCCACCATCTGCACACATCACTTTGGAGCACAGGAAAGGAAATGTTATCCACTCCCCTTCAGGCCACGGGCAAATGTTGCTGTCCTCCTCTGCCATCAGTTCCTTTAGTGTGAGCTGTGGCAGGGATGGCCAGGACGTGGCCCCAGGGGCTGTTTTCCTACCTGTGAGGTTGGGATCAGTCTGCAGACACAGTTACAGCCTGGGCAGGCAACAACACACGGCTCAGGCATGCAGTGAATGCACTGTGAGACGCTGAATGAGTGCCTGGGAAATAGCAGGTGAGGGTTCTGAGAGGTGGTGGGGAAAGGGCACGGCGGGAGCACAATCTGCAATGCAGAAGAGAGCACTGCATCACCTCTCGTGTGAGGTGGCAGATTAATCAGGAGGCACAGAGTGCATTTGTAACCTGCCTGGCAACTCAGCAGCACTTCTCAACCCTGCCCAGCTCTCCCTCCACACCTGAAACACCAGCATAACTTCATGGGTCCCTCGTTAGAAAGGGGTCCTGCTCCAGGAGGAGAAAACACTGGAGCAAGGACTTTGTGAGGGACAGGCAGCAGAGCCCCTCCTGGCTGTGTCTGTAGGGAGTGAGGGGAGGTCTCTGCTCCTGTACCTCTGCCTGCAATGAGGGGGATATTTCAGGGAAGGAGGTAAGTTTTCCTGTTTGCCTTGCTCAATTCCTTCATTTCTTCCTTTTCTCTGCCATTGTTGACTCTTAAAGTTTCCTTCCGAAGCTCAGATATCAGCAGGTGGACAAGCACCTCAGTCCTGCCCTTTGAAGCTCTCTGAAAACTCCGACAGGTTTGCATCCATACAGTTTTTTCTCCATTTTGCTTGAAAGAAACAGCAGGTGAGGGGTTTTTTTTTTATCTACATATCCAGCTTAGATGGCAGAGAAGATAGAAAATGTCAAGACTGCCAGCTTCTCCCTCCAGATCCCTCTGAGAGGCTTTGGGAGGTGTTGGGTGCACACAGCCTGGCTCACCTTCTCACTGGATTTCAGGATAGCAAAGTGAGTGAAAAGAGACGTGGAAAAACAGTACTTTCCCATCTGTTGGGATGAGGCCTTCCTGTTCTGCTTTGTGTCACACTTAGCCACAGATAACCCCTACAAACGCTCTTCAGCTATTTTTACCTATTTTCTGGACGAGCAGCACTTTCTGGAGATGCAAACAAAACATGTAATTCATTCTTCCCTCCTCAGCTCCACTGCAACTACTCCTGTTGCCCTGGTTTTGTTTATTTGGGAAATGTTCCCCTTTCTTTCATGAAGCCAGCTTTTCATGCTGGATAATTTTGTGCTTGCGTTCAGCCTCTCAAGTCCTTTGAATAAGCCAGGCTGTCCATGAGATGGTGCCACACGCAGAGTTAAAACCCTACTTTGCTTACCAGAGACAGCAGACAGGGAACAGTCTTCATAGGCACTGCACTTAATATGGCATGTTTATTATGTCTATTATTATTATTATAATCTGGACTTCTTCAGCTTTGGGAACATGAATAATACAGCATCAAAAAAAAAAAAGCTTTTAAAAAGGTGTTTTTATATATAGATAGATAAAGATAGCTCGCTCTGATTCATCTGCTAAAAATTGCTGCTGCTCCTTGTTTGTTTGTTTTGTTCAAGCAGAAATCGCTGGGCAAGATGAATGCCAGGAATGGGAATACAGGATAAGCCTATATTTCACAACTTCTTGTCATGCGGGAAGGTTGCTGTCAAAACTTTGGTACAGGTCTGGAATTTGCTTAGAGATGAAGTCGCTGCTCCGGGGTGTCGTGCAGCAGCTGAGCACAGCCGGGCAGGGAGGCAGGGAAGAGCATCTGGCCCATCCAGGGGTGAATGAAGGTCAGCATGCCTCATCCAGGGGAAGGCTGCAGGGACTGGAACAGGAGCTGTGCAGCCCCCACGAGCCAGCATCTGGATAGGAATGTGGATGTCACTCTGCACAGCTAAAATTCGAGTGGTTGGAAGAACTCCTGTGATGACTGTTGTACCCTGTGCCATATGAGTGTGTAAATTGTTGTGTCTGTTCTGACCAGGTGCAGTGGTTTCTCTGGTGGGGATTGGGGCTTGGAGTCGGCAGCCAGCGCAGAAAAGAGACACAAAAAAACCCTTCAGGCTGTAAAAATGACCCTTGGGCAGACGAATGTCTCACTCAAAAGTACAGATGGAGGGATTGCTGCTGGAGCTGCACCTCCTGACTACATTTTCGGCCAACTTCAGCCTAGCTCTGAGCCAGGGAGAGACACGAAGCCTTCCCAAGCCACAGCACAGGGCACAGCAATAAACTCCAACGCTGCTCTCCACCCCTACAGCTCCGTTTGCACCTGACAGGTGTTGCCACATCCACAGCCTGTGGCCTCCTCGTCCCTCCCATGTCACAAAGGAGGACACGCAGCCAGCAGTGGAGCTGGGAGCAGCATCAGATCTCCAGATATGGTGTAGAACCTGGGCTTCACCTTCTGTGAGAGATCCTGGGATCTGGTCCCAGTCACAGACAGGAATCCAGACTGTCTGCTCTGGGCATGGCTAGTGATGTGTCAGAGTGGTTTTTCAGCTCTGCATGGACACAACCATTATGAAAGTCATGTCCCAGTAGTCAGCTGGATCCTGCCTTGGTGGAAATAAAACACCAGTGCTTTGACTGTAGCTTCATAGAGGGTAAGCCATAAAATAAAAATACTAAGGAAATAGCTGAAACAAACACTTGACATCCATCATGAGGGACAAGATCTGTCTTGACCCACTAAAACATTATTTGTTCTTTTTCCCAGGGGCCAAAACACCGCTCTTCTGCATGAGATATGTGTGTCATTGGATATGTGTGTATCCCTAAATTTAATTTGTCCAATTGCATTAGGACAAGCAGCTAATTCCAAAATTCATTTTGTTCCCATAATCAACCCCTCTGCCAAATGGCATTTGGGTGGAATTGCGGAGATTGTGATTTTTATTTAAAGTGATTTATTGAAATCATTAGCAATGTTCCCTAAGTGGAATCCATGGCAATCCTTTTAATCTTCCCCCCATCACAGTAAATGCAAACATTTTTTTTAATAACAGAGAGTTTGAAATATAAGGTTATTAAAATCCACACTCGTATATTTCTCCATGCTCTCTCCCTCTGTAATGGGTTGGAAACCATAATTGTGGAAATAAAGGCTCCCTTTCAGACCGGAGATGCAGAGAGTGTATAATGAACAGTTAAGCATCTATTTAGTCACTTTGAATTGATAAGGATGTTAATGAAAATGAAAGGAGCCAAATTTATTTCCGCTGCAGGGAAATACAAATGGTGGGGGGGTATTTTTTTTATATTTTCCTAAGCCCCTTTAATGGAGTCAGTGTCTGCAGCAGAGCTCAGAGCTTCCCTGAGTGCTTTTCCAGCCTCTTCCCAGAAGTACTCAATGGAGGTCTAGGAAACTGAGGAGCTTTGCCCTGTGGCCCACTGGAGCAAGGTCTGGGCTGTTGTCACCAGCTGTCCCCAGGCACGCAGAGAGCTGCCCCTGTTGCCCTCAGCTCTGATCCATCTCCCCAGGTACACCTTTGCAAACCCTTTGCCCCAGTCACTCAGCTCCATCCCCTCCTGGGAATGAAGGGGCACAGCACGGTGGGAGCCTGCCTGGGACAGTCAGAGCCAGAGCCAGGCACAGGGATGGGTCAGCCTGGACCAGATTCTCTTCTGTTCCCTCTGGTTGATGCACTGGTGCCATGGCAACTGCTAACACCAAACAGCTGTGGTGCAAGTACAGCTTCAGAGCAGCTTCGGTCCCCAGCGACCAGTGGGCATGTCCTGGGGTTGTCCTTTCCTCCTAAGAACCCCAGGCAAAGGATGTCCTGAGCAGGGCAAAGCCAGACTGCCCTGTGCCACCCCTGCACGGAGCCCAAAGCTCACTTTGCATTGGAAGGTTCTTATAAAAAAAATAATCTTGCCATATTTTGCCATCAAATCTGGTGTGGGAGGACTGAGAGTCTGACAGAGGAGCCATTTGTCCTTAGCTCCTGACTCCTGCTCTGGCCCTTAAAGCATCTCTCTGCAGCTTCTTGCTCCGGAGGCAGAGTAGCAGCTCCAACTCCAGCCATCAAGATGCTGGGGCAGGGGGACATCAGGACCTATCCCACTGCAGGATATGTATCCATGCAGCTGCCCAGATATCCTTCTGTAACCACTCCCAGCTCCGTCACTGGTGAGAAGAAATTTTAGGGTGCTGTTAAATGGTCCTGGGTGCCAGAAGTGGCTGTGACATGGTCCATGCACATTCTAGGGAGGGCAGAAAAGCTTTTTCCTCTACATTTTCTTTGCTCCTGGGCTGTACAATCTGTCCATCACCAACCCAAACCCCAATGATATTATTGTATGGGAGAGATGTTGCCATTTTATTCTATACTCTTCCAACCCCCAGGCAGCTGGCAGGGTTGCTGCTGGCTGGTAACACACAGACACACACACAAAGTTAATCTTTTGCTATTATTTCTCAGAAGCTCCATTTGCCTGCTTTCAGGCCTAATGTGGTGGCGATTTCCTTGGCCTCATGACAGCTGTTTCTTACATGGGGGAGCAGCACCAAAAAAAAGGAAAAAAAAAGGTGAAAAATGGAGCTGTGATTTATTTTCACCATTTTCGCCTCCAAATATAGAAAGACAATTTCCCCCTCTCTAAGATTTCCTCTTCCTCCTCTTTAAATATGTCCCACTGCCTTCGAACCAAGCCAGCACCTCAGTGATCCCAGAGATCCCACCACCAAGGCAGATGAGGAGATGTATTTGTAGGGAACATGAACCAGTTCAAGACCATTATCAAGGTGACCAAGGACAGGCTGGCTCTTACCAGTTGGCACAGACAGCTTGCCAGGCCGGAGAGATGCTGAGGGAGCCCAGCCTCAAACCCTCCGTGCTTTCTACAAACCAGTCATCCCTCCGATGCCAAAACTTTGCTGGGCGGAGGCTGCCGGGGAGGGAGCGGGGCTGTGGGGAGCATCACTCCTCCGGGATGCTGGCGGTGGGATCGATGATGTCCTTCTCGCTCCCGGCAGCGCCCGCGATGTGATTCCTCCCCGCCGGCGGCACCGCTCCCAGACAAAGGCTGAGCTCAGCGCCCGCGGGCGGCTGGAGCTGGGGTACCCACGCGAGCGCTCCGGCTGCTCCCCGCCTTCCCCCCCACCTCCCCGGGGAACATCCAGCAGACGGATCAAAGCTCATCTTTTGTCATCGAAAGGATTAACTCCGCGGGGAGCAGCGGCGGAGGCTGAGCCTACGCTCCCGCCACGCATCGCCTGCTTCGCAGCACGCTCAGGAGTTGTGGAGCCGACCTGCCGGCAGCTAATCCCCCTCGCTGCTGGAGCCGGGGAGGCTGGCAAGAGCCAGCAGGGCTGCAGGGTGAAGGGACGGGAGGGAAGAGGACGGGGAGGAGTGTCCATACACACACGCACACGCGTGAACCACCAGCACCCCGCACACGGCATCGGGCAGCGGCACCGGCTCGGCGGCTGCTTGCGGGGAGCTCCGCAGGGAGCCCAGCCCTGAATAAAACAAGCTGGAGCATCAGGCGAGAGGATCTGTTCGCTTGGAAAAGTCTTTAAGGTAAAACCCGAGACCGGCCGCTTCGGGGCTGGGCTGGGGGCCGGGTGCTGGGCTCTCTGCCGGCGTGCTCGGCGTCTCTGACTTGGTTCTGTTTTTAAAGGAATCGATCGGGAGATGCCGGTGAAAGAAGTTGCTGAAAGCCAAGCGGGAATGGCCAGGAGCTGCGCGCCGCCGGCCCCGTCACACACCGGGAGCAGCTGAACTTTGTGGGGTCTGAACATTTTTCTCCTCCGCGAACGCTCTGGGCAGCGCTCACGGGAGAGTGAGGACGGCACCGCACACCTTGTGCCTGACCGAGCCTAGGGCAGAGCCGCGGGGGGATTTCTGTCTCTCCAACGACCATCGCCTCTGAAAAAAGAAAAGCTGGAGAAGGGCAATTTATCTTTCTTTTCCAGATGACTGAAAATATCTACAGGATTCTGTCTCTCCGGTTTTCATCAGTGAGTAGCATAAGGGAGAGGCGGCTGAGGAACAAAAATGATATCGGTCAAAATAATTCCAGCACCTACTTTTTCCTAAGGAACTTCATGCCCATAGGGGTTTTCTGTGGGCATTTCCAGGAGTGAGACCGGGGTACCACAGATGCATGCCTACTGGATCATGTAAGAATTTGCAAATGAGAAACCTACCCCATCCAGACCTTCTCTGCCCGCTTTGCAGTACATGGTTTGGTGTAAGCACAGCAATTCTCACCTCTTTCTCTCCTTTTTAAGTCTCTTGAGCTTGGAGACCTCTTTCCTTATTGCAATTATGATTATTTGCAACATCAGTGCCATCAAAGATTGGAGCACTTTCCTTTCCCAAATCCTCCCCAGCGTTAACAAGACTCTGAACTTGGTACAGCAAGTGGAAGCCACCACCAGCTCGGTGGTAAGTGTCCTTCAGGACCCCGAACAGGACAACTACCTGTCCAATAGCCAGTCCATGAACTCCAGCAACTTCACAGCTGGCCTGGACCACTTGTTCCAGTACTCATACTCGGACAATGACCAGCTCTACAAGGAGTACAAACCCCCTCCTCGAGACGCCATTCCTCTGCCCAAGGCTGTCCTCTACCTTCTCATGGCAGCCCTGGTGGTGGTGGCAGTGGCGTACGCCATCGTCGGGCATCTCATCAAGGACCTCATTTACGATTTTCTAGGTGAGTGCGGGCTTCACGTGTTGTGTGCTTGTGGCCGAAAAGAGCCTGGTGCCAAGCCTGGACGTGCTGGCTTGCATCTCTCCTTTGATTTGGGTGGGGTTTAGACCAAGCCTTGACCCTTTCACATTGCAAGAGTGTTAGATTATTTAGTGTGATAGGCTCTCCAAACTGAGTTCTGTGTTGACCATCTTCCCAGAGAAAATCCTTGGGTTTAGCCCCCCTTCCTAAAGGAGCAGATCTTGTGCCCGTGTGAGTGTGTATAAATGTGTGTGCATGAGTCTGTGTTGCCAAATGACTGTAAAATCCCTTGGCCAGTTTCAAGTGAGCTTGGATTAGAGGTCTCCAACATGAAAAGTTTCGTGGCAACAGATACCTGAGCACAGGATAACAACCCACCAGTGCACTGCGAAAGAAAAGCTGCCATATGAGCTTAACCCCTTGTTAGACACCAGTGAATCCACAAACTCCTAGGAAACACAGCTCAGCAGTCTGGTTCCCTTGTTGCCTTAGAACAGCCATTACAGCCCCTGCAACAAATCCATGTAATGACAGCCCAAAAAAGGTTCATTTTTTTGAGGTTTGGCTTCCCAGCTCTTTGGTTTCATCCTGTTGCTGCTGAGTGCTGTCCCTCACCATCGGGGCCGAGAGCACAAACACTCTGCTGGCTGCTGTGGTCAGGCAGCGGTGCAGGCAGAGGTGCTTGGCTGCTTATGGCAAGCCCTCAGTGACACTCTTGCTCTTTGCCCCATAATTTGTAAGGCTGGTTGTGCTGGGGAGTGCGAATGTGACCAGTTCCTCTCTGAATCCCTCATACTTTTGGCCCCCACACCCTGACAGCCAGTTCACTGTGTCCTTTTGGGGGTCAGGGCCTTGCTTCACTGTGCTGGCGACAGTTTTCCAGCTTGGATAGGGAGCCAGAAGCGATCCCCAGAGGGATTTAAGCCCCTGACTCCTGCAGATGTGCACACCCCCCAAAAGCAGTGGAGAGCAATGCCCTGCACAGGGGAGCAGGACTGAAATCCCTTTGCACACCCTTGCTCTGAGCCTGACCCCCAGTCAGGGTTGAAGCCCTGCAGGCTCCATCTCTGCAGGGGGAGGGAGATCACACTCATCTGGAACAAAATCCACGTGTTCATTCATGATTCCGCTTTATCTCCCTGCTCCTGGGACACAGGAGACACACACCAGCCAAAACTCTGACCAGTGCCTGTGGGTGGGCAGCACCCCTGCCTTGCTGAGGGGAGGGCAAGCCAAGTCCTTTGGGCAGAGGGTCATGACCGGGCAAAGGCCGGCAGATACAGGACACAGGGATTTAGAGAGAAGTTATTTGGGACAAGAAAGGTCAAACCTCCTGGCAGGGAGCAGTACCTGGGGTCCCACATGAGGCTGAGCCAGGAAAACAGCAGGGAGCTGCTGCTGAGGAGTCTTTCTTTGCCCCAGATGGAAGGGAACGGATATATTGTCTTAAAGTGTTAAATTTAACACTTAATCAGCAGCTCGCTGGGGCTGTAACATCACCTGGCTCTGCTGCTCATCTGATTTAGCACTGCCTTCCCCACAAAGGTAGGCAGTGGGGATAGCACCTAAAAATACACATGCTGCTGCCCCAAGATGCTCAAAGGACCAGGTCAGGCCAGATTAGAAACTCTCCCGAGGCAGGGGCCGGTCCAGTCCCAGTGCCCGTGCAGAGCAGACACCCCCGCCCCCACTGCGGGGCTTCCTGATGCAGGAGAGCACAGATGTGGGTGCTCAAAACCACCCCTTGCGCGGGTACCGCAAAGCAGGGCCCAAATCCAGAGAGATGCCATGCCTCTCCAGGCGGGGAGGGAGGCTGCAGCCACGCTTGGGGTCACCTGTGCCCCTGATGTGCTGCTTCCAACTCGGCACCAACGCTCCCTGGTGACCTTTAACTTTAGCCTCTGCGTGGGGCAAGGTCAGCAGGGTGCCCCTTCTCTTGCAAAGCCCTTTGCAAAGGGACTTCCACAGGCTTTCCCAGCACCATGGCCATCCCAGGGGCTGGACAGGCACAGGGACAGCACTGGGGTCTGACGCTTCCTCCCATTTTGGAAGAAGCCTTTTCCCAGTTGAACAGCCCTTGCTGAGGGCACAGCATCCTCCCTGCCCCGGGTGGAGGTAATATCAGAAATCCAGATATGAGCTTCTTCCCGCTACAGGCAGAGAGGAGAAGGCATTTCCCGAACTCCAGCAGCACCCCTCAGTGCCGAAGGCTGCCTCCAGCTCATCCTAGTTAGCACTCCGGGCCCATCTTCCCACAGTTTATACACTTAAAATGAGCCAGTCCTCGGAGGAGAGCGGATGAGACCGTGTTTGTTAACACTGCCGAGGAACAGACTTTAAAGAGAAGGTTTCGTTGGAATGAGTTTGCATAAAATTACTTTAGGGACAGGATGGAGAGACCAAGGGACAGTAAATAAGAAGCTGCTCTATTAGCTGCCTTAACACAATGCCTGGATTTATATACTCGGCAGCAGCTCCAGCCTCTGCTATCAGTGTTTCTGCACTAATCATGTTAAGAAATATACAGGGAGAGATGGAAATAAGATGCCAAAGGGCTGGAGCCTGTTTCCAGGAGATTAAAGTGTGAATAGTTAATCGCTGCCTTAAACAGTCACTCGGAGGCATCAGGGATGATTATGACTCCTCAATAACAGCTTGTCGGACACGGCTTGGGGAGTCAAAGCATCACCCAGTCCCCTGCACTCACAGGAACAATGAGAAGCAGGTGCTGGGCTGTTTTGGATGGTGAAGGGGTTCTCGGGATGCTGCCAAGGTTTTCTCCCTGCGAAATCTAAACGGGTATTTGAGACACCGGCACCTCTCTTGCAGATGCTTCTTAAAAAATCAATTAGAGCTTGCCCAGGCATCCTCAGGGGGAGATGAACACTGCTGTGATGCCCAGCGGGCTGGGGAGGAGTGGAAAATGGGAGGCTACACTGGAGAAGGAGGAAAGATGCACTGTCGGAGAGAGGGAAGGCAGAGCACCTGGCTATGGCTAAGAGGTCTCTGAAAGAGCCCCTCTTCAGCTCTTCCTGGAGAGCCCCAAACACCTTCATTTCTCTCCAGTCCTTCCCACTTGCTCTGAGCTGACCGAGTCTCACGCTTGGCTTTCCCAAAACTCCTCAGATGTCTCTGCTTGGGGTCGGGCGCGAGCCCCTCGAGGAGGGTGGGAGGGAGGCTGCTGCGTGAGCACAGCTCAGACCCCACCACCAGTTAAGGCAAATTGGGTCGAAGCATTTGGAAAGCTGCTTAACTCGGAAGCGCTGGAGAGCTGCCAGAGCCGGCGCTGCGGCGAGGAGCTGGCTCGGCAAATGACAAGGCTGTCACCAACGTACGAGGCGCCTAATTACCGCAATCCTTGGGAACCAGCCCGCCCTCCCTCCTCCGTCCCCAGCAGCTCGCTGAATATCGCCCTTATTTAAACATTTAAAAAAAAAAAAAAAAAAAGGAGGAAAAAGGGGAAAAAATAAAAAGTTTGACTAGAAACAAAGCTGTTGCCATGGAGACCGCACGCGTGTGGTCGCCGGGAAAGGGGAAAGCATCTCGCTCCTGCACAGGAACCGCACGGGAAGGGTCTGACGGTCTGCGTGGGAGCAGTGCCTTGCAGGGAGACCTTGGCTGGTGTCACCTGGTTCAGCCAAGGTCTCCTCTGAGCTGCTGGTCTCCAGAGGAGACCTTGCAGGAAACTTTTCCCTCGGGAATGGGCCCAAGGCAGATGCCCAGCTGGGGCAAGGCAGGGCAGGTTCACTGACACTGGCAGGACTGTGCTGGTTGATGGCTTTGGGACTGCTCAAAACCCAATGCCATCCTTGGAGCGAGGTCTTTCTTTTCTTTGCCCTTTTGACCCACCAGCCATATTTTTATTTTTCAGCCTTATCTCCAACCACCACATTTCAGGCTTCTTTAGGAAACGGTCTCCTTGAACAAAGAAACTGTGCATGAGTGTAGCATTGCTGAAAATAGCTGCTGGGTGATCCTGTAGGGACACGGGATCCACTTTTAATTGCTCCACACAGAACTGCAGGGCTCTGAGGATAATTCAGCCCACGGCAGGGATTGCAGACAGCATCTTAGACCCATCAGAGAGGACTTATATGTCTTCTTTTCAAGCTCTGTTTTGACGATAATTCCTTTGCCTCCCAAAAGCTGTGGGAAGAAACCACGTCAGGTTCCCGTCTGCTTTCCCATCTCGGTGCTAACCCACCTCTGACACTCATCCCCTGCCTGTTTCCCTTCTGGTGCATGGGGGTGCATCAGGGGTTCCTTAGCTGCTGTTTAGGGAAGCAGTGGCTGCTGTAGGATGCCTTTCACCAGGATAATTCCCACTCCCACTCACAGGCTGGGGCTGTCGGCCGGACAATCAGCCACAGTGGTGTGGCCCTGCAAAAAGGGCCCACTCCAGGACAGCGGCATTTGCAGCCAAACCTCTGGAGCTCAGAGCTGGAGCAGAGGGAAGGCCTCCAGCACACACTGCTGGGCATCGACTGAGGCCTCAGGGATACAACATCCCACAGCAGCCTTCCCATTCCTGCCGTTGTCTGGCCAAGGGATGGGCTGTGTCAGGTCCTCGGGGCGAGGGCTGTGTTTCTCTACTGCCCTGCAAGTGCTGGTCTTCCTTGAGCTGAGACCAAGCACGGCTCCTCGCTCTCTGGTCACCTCCACTCTGCCTCTGGAAGATATGGATAGCAAATATCCACCCCCAGGAGCATGCCTGCCTCCCACCTACCACACCTGAGCCACCACCTCTCAGAGACCCCCTCTCTGGAGCAGCCTGATGGATGGGACTGGGATCAAATGCAGGCTTGGTCCAGGGTTGCAGAGAAGCTGTTTTTAAGAGAATATCATAATTAATTGAATGCCTTTTCCACGTCAACCCTTTCCCCACCAGATGCTTCATGCTGGTGACAGCTCTGCAGAGGAACAGTGTCCTTACCTGTCCATCAGCAAAGCAGAGTGCTCATGCTGTTTGGGGTGCAGGACAATTTTGACTCAGCCAGCACAGCAGAGCTGACAAATTTTTGCAAAACAGGGAAGGAAGAACAAACCTCAACATCAAATTCATTTAGAAAGATGTGAATCTGAGGGGGAAAGGGGGGGTTCTAACAAATAATTTTTGCCAGGGGTAGATGTAGATTTTCCATCAGAACAAACCTGGGAGTTATCTGCTGATTTTGCTAATGAATAAGTAGAGTCTGTCCTGCAAATGAGACAGATACGATGTCCAGCTGAGACAGCTGCATCATGTCAAAGACATGAGGGATACCCTTGAACTCATGTCCATCGGGAATGCTCCGGCCAGAGCTGGCCCTGCCTTGCTGCAGAGCACAATGTGATTGCTGGGTCAGTACTTGTTTCAAAGAAAGAGGTGCTTCTGCTCCTGCTGATGGGAAAAGAGCTTTTTTAGCAGCTGCTTTCACACCCAGCTCCATTTAAAGCAAAACTAGAGCACGAGTTTGATTGTTCATTGAACATGTTGCCCCTTCCTTTGCTTGTTTCCATCTCTACAGGGACTGTGAATGTCTCACTCACCAGGCTGCATTTAAATTTCAGCCCTTTCTCCCACCTCCTTCTGCTCTTCTGCCTGGGATATCTCTTTTCCAGTGGCTGAAGCACCTCGTGGACATCCCACCCTGCCACCAGTGAATGCAGGGGACCTGGCCACCCCACTGGGATGACACTGGGCACAGGGCAACCCTGTCCCCTCTGCACAGAGACAACAGGAGGCTGCTCCCTGCTGCCTGCACTGTCAGGGGTTTCTGAGCAAGGACCAGTCCTCAGGCTGCTGGTACGAGAAGGGCACCCTGTGACATCTGGGCAACCCCAGAGTTTTTCTGTCCCCAAGAATACAGCATATCCCAGGGATCCTGCTTCCAGGGGTGCTGTCAAAGACTCGGACAGAGCCAGGGAGGTGCAGGGGCATTTTGAGCCACATTGCTCTGCTACTTGGGGATAATAATAATAATAACAGAGTTGCTATTCCACAGCTCCTGATTTGCCTGGTCTGCTCTATCTCCTCTCTCCAGCTGCTTTGGATCAATCGCTCCATATCGATCTCACCCCACCTCAGCACTTCCCACCTCTCCATTGGCCCTGCAGACCCCAGCAGGCACACTGAGCCTCTGCAGCACCTGATGAGCAGGAAGCAGTGTCTCTGGGTTAGATGCTGCTCCTCCAGCCTGGCTGAGAAAGTCACTTTGTCCCTCTCTTTTGTCCAAGACATTCACACACACACACACCCGTGTGCATGCCCTGGATTTTGCAGCATGTGTTACAAGCTCCTTCCAGCGTCTGGGCAGGGGCAGGCAATGCTTTTTCTCATCTCCAAAGTGTGACTGTCCTGGGTGTGGACATGCCACTGCCCCAGGAGCACACTGTGTGATCCCTGCTCACCCCAGCTCTGCCCTTGGCTGTCCCAAATCCATTGGGTGTCCTGATTCAGCCTGACTTTGCTCGCCTTCTGGCTGGAGACTGTGTGAACCCATATGTGGACTTGGATCCAAAAGAGGATTTTGTTTTCCTCTCGGTGGCAATTGTGTCTATTTTTTGTGGCTCATGCATCCCCCCTGCCACCTGTAAGGGATGGAGAGAGAAATACCTGACAGGGTGCTGAGGGCTGCAGCTCCCTTGGGCCGGTCACCACCACCCCTGGGCTCCCAGCCCTTGGCCACCTCCCATCACCCGATTACACCCCCTGCGGGGTTCATTATCCGAGGTTTCCAGCCTGTGCCTGTGCACGACGTGAGGTTGTGCCTCCCATCCCCTGCAAAGTTCCTTCCGCATCAGAGCAAGGTTTAATCCCATTGACGCCAAAGATGTGCAGGTCTCCTCTCTCTTCTCCCTTATCCCTCCCTGGACATGCCATGGGTGACCCCGGGAGACCTTGGTTTCTCACCCACAAACTGAGAGGAGCTGGAGGGAGAAACTGGGGAGGATCGTGCATGGCTGTGACAGAGCTGGTGGCAGCTGGCAGGGGACATGAGGGCGCTGACATTTTTATGGTTGTTTCTCCAGGGTCCTGCTGGCAGGAGATTCTCTGCCAGCTCCACGGGGCCTCGCTCCCCTCTTCCACACATGGCAACACGCTGAAGTTACAGGCCATAAATGGCCACAAATAACATGTAATTGTGTAATTACTTCACTCCTTACTTACACAGTCAAATCATAAAGGCATCGCAGTAAATACCCTCTAATGACAGCCTAATTACATCTTCCTGCAGATTACTGGGTAATTAGATCCAGCAGGCTCCAGAAATAATTCCCAGGGAAGCAGTGGCTGGGATTAGCGCGTACAATCCAGCCTGCTCCTACCCAGGAATTAGACTGGAGCAGCCTCACACGAGCCACCTTCCCCGGGCACCTCGGCCAGCCACATCCCCTTTGGTGACAATGCACTGTGACACTTCTCCCATGCAAATGGCTTTTGCTGGTGCCCTTGGCGCTCTCCCAGAGCACCCATCCCCTGCATTTCTGCCTTTACCACAATCCCTCATCCAGCTCTTGCTTCTTCTTCTGCCCGCAAATGTCACCAGGGGTTCATCATCTGGCCACCAAATGCCACTTACCCCTACTCACAGGCATGCAACGCTCCGTGCTTCCTGTTGCACACAGCAACCCTCATCCAGCGGCTCCCGGGACATTTGAGGACCCATCACCCCTTTTTCTACAGGTTATTCCCCTTCTTCCCTGCTGCTCCCACTGGAGTTTTACGGCTGACGTCAAGGAAAGCAAGCTGAGAACTTTAATAGTATTTGTAGGAGGCAATCTTGTTACTGCCCTCAGATTCTCCTCACGGCAAGCAGCTGCGTGGGGGCTGGAGGAGCCTGCAAGGTCTCGGGGGCAAGAGGCTCTGTCTGGGATGGACCAGACAGGGCCAGACCAGGATGAAGGTGCTGGCGTGTTTGGCCTTTAGTCTAAACCCAGTAAAGCCAAGCAAAATCAAAGCTGCAAAGGAAAAAAGAGCTAAATGAGCCTTCTGGGCTTGGCTGATTTCCTTGGGGAAGGGTTGCAATGGGGAGCCCAGTCTCTGGTGGGGGCTGTGGATTATGCAAGTGAAAGCTAAATGTCCTGGCTGGGACTCGGGGCAGACACAGGGCTCCCCAAAAACCTTTGGACCACTTCTTTGCTGAGTTTCCCAATCCCTCTTGCCAGCACTGTGGTTGCTGAGGGAACTGTGGTGGTTCTTCTCCTGCCTTTCCTGTTGGACAGCCAGCAAACCCTGCTAGTGCAGTGATGAAGGTGAAGAAAAGAGGAAAATCAAGGAAAAACTCTCTGGACATGTTGCCTGTGCCCAGAGTGGTGGGAGCTCTATCCTCCTTGGAGACAGCCCCCTCCTCCAGCCAGCCCGTGCTGGCAGCAGGGCACAACCCTCTCCACTCTCTGTCCAGTTCCCCCAGCAGGGTGGTCACCCACCCTGGCTCCACAGCATGAGCATCATCCTGAAAGTCATGTTTGCACTCTTGGGGGTGGTGTGGCCAAATGGCTTCAGGCTGGAGAAAAAATTCAAATATTGCATTGCAAAAACAACAAAACTTTTGGCTTTTCTTAAAAGGAAAAAAAAAAAAAAGGAGAAGCTCTGGGGCTCTCAAAAAAGCCCAAAATTTGACCAACAGTGCACACCCTGAGCACAGGGAGGCCCACAGGTCATTCCTGTCTCTCTGCTCACACCTGAAGAAATGTCTGGACACCACTGGTGAGCTGAGAAATTAGATCTTCCATTCCCTTCACACCTGGCATCCCACCCTGGCATTTGCCATGATTCAGCCCCAGTTTTGCTGCAAAACTTTTTTCTGCAGCCCATGAGAAAGTCATCATCTCACTGGGATGGCATTTCTCTGTCCCTGCTCCATCAGGAAGCCTGTGTCCTCCACTGAAGAGCTGTAATTGGAATGCCCTGTGGGGACAGAAAATACCCCACACCGCAAAGGAGAGAAATTGTATTCCTTGAGATCCAGTGGCAAGTTCCTCAGGAACAACAAAACCAGGCTGCTCCTTTTGTCTGCCTCCCGATAGCCACCTCTGCTTTATTTTGGTAGCAGAGCTAAAGCAGAGGGGTGCTGGTGCTCTACCAGGTCCTGAGGCTACTCTCCCCTCACCTGGGTTTCCCCAGCTTTGGTATCCTCATTGCTGGTGCCTTCCTATCTCAGCTGGGCATGGCCTCTCACTGCCCAAATAGCCAAATTTTTTTAAGGATAGCTGTTTGGGAAGCAGCACCACCTGCTTTCAGTGAGCTGCAGCCCCTTGTGCTGCAGGGGATGTTTCAGTCACGCTGTCATCCAGCAGTGACGCTGTATTTTGGAGTTGGATCGGTCACCCCCAGGGCTGTGGCAGGGGCTGGATCAGCTCAGAGCCACATCCTGGTGCTCTGGTGACCGGCAAGAAGCACAGTCCCGAAGCTGCCATGGAGGGTTTGAGGCCCTGGCATGGCTGTAATATACTCTCAAGGCAGAAAAGCCACGTCCCAGCCTGTCTCCAGCCCCATTTGGATGTCACGTAGTTATTTAATCGTTCGCTCTGTCTGACAGCAAAAACCCACTGCAGGAAATAGATTGCTAGAGACCCCAGATGCACACTTCAGTTTGGAGGCACTTCACTCTCATTTGTGGGATTAACAGGGTGATTTCATTTGCCTAAGCCGGGAGGGCTTCCAGAAAGCAGCAGCCTGAAAACCAGCCCAGAGCTGGGAAGAGCAGAGATCCCAGCACCAGGGGAGTGGAGGGTGCTGAAGGGGCAGGGGTGGGCAAGGAACACTCCTGGAGAGGTAAGCACCCAAAGCTAGAGGTAGGATGTAGCAGGAGGCAGCAATTTTCGAGCCACCTTGAACTCTGGGAATAGCTGGCAGTAACCAGGGGCTTGTTTTGTGCTTTTCCCTCCTCCAGAATGGATCTTTGGCCCCAGCCTGGATGACAACAGCAACAAGAGCGACATCAACTGCATCAGCAACAGCGTCAACGAGATGAGCGAGATGCCCGAGGCGCCGCGGCACCGGGACCGCCAGCCCCAGGACGTGGTCATTGCCATCGGCGAGACGTGCCACTTGCCACAGCAGACGTGACCGGCGCCACGGCCGGGCCAGGCGGGATGGAGCAGCGGGATGGAGCAGCAGGATGGAGAGGAGGGATGGAGCAGAGGGATGGAGCAGAAGGATGGAGCAGTGAAACAGTGCAGCAGCCGCCTTGCAGGACCGGGCAGGGAGAGGAAGGGATGGGCAGAGCCGGCACCGTGGAGCAAAGCCCTTCTCCCCCTGGTTTTACCAGCCTCTAAGGACCTTACCGGGGTGGGTGACATCACCCCTTCTCCCAGGCTTGTCAGCCCTGTCCTGACGTCTGCCCTTGGGTTTGTGACCCCCTCTTTGTTCCCTGTGAATAGCAAAAAAGAAAAAGCAAATGCAAAATACACCCACCAAACAAAGCTTGCAAGAGAAGCGAGCCGGAGAGAGGCCGGGCGGTCCTTTGGCATGCGGCTGTCCGGTGGGAATGGGGTGGGGAAAAGGGCAAAGGAGACAAGGAGGCTGCAGAGAAATGGGGGTGTCTGCATTTCTGGGGACAGGCCCAGGACACAGCAGGGAGCTGGGAGCTGCAGAAAGGCACAGAAAGGTCAGCAAGGGCCAAGTGCCCCGGTACATTGGTGACGTGCCTGGGCCATCACTCCTGCCTTTAGCTTTGCAGCTCCAGCTCACAGCCCATTTCAGCAGGTGTGTCCTGTGCCTCTGGGACAGCAGGGTGACAGCCCAAACTCCCCAGAGAGCCTTATTCCTCTACGCCTGTGGCCAGGCCAGGGTCATCACATTCCCTCCACCACAGCTCTGCTTGAGCCCAGCACCCCCTGATGGGAGCAGCCCTGTTGGGAGCAGGCACAATCCCTTTCTCTGAGGAATGTTGCTGGAGAGGAGGACAGGGACTCACCTGCATGAGATCCCAACTCTTCATGGGGGAAAATAGCCCTTATATGTCTGCATCCTTCAGGCTCATCCCAGCGTGACCACCTCCTACATCACCCCCAAACTTCCTGCTGCCCCAAGGGGTGGTGGCTCTGTCCTGGGGTCAGCCCCATGTGCATTGATGGAGTGGGGAAACCTCCCTCTTCTCCCTGGATGCCTTCCTCTTCCCTGCCAGAGCACCACCAACCAAAACTGCCCTTCTCTCTGCCCAAAGACATTCTTTCCCATTTCTAACTCCAGGTGGATCCCTGCTCCTCGCTTTTTAAGTGGCTCAGGGGAAAATGTGGGAGCAAGCTCCCAAACCATGTGGGAAAAGGAGCATCCTGATGGCTTCATTGCTATTTTAAGGTCAGCTCTTATCCCACTCGGAGTTTTAAACCAGGATTCATAATTTCTCTGTATAGCAGAGTGGAGGCACTGGGACCTAGCTCATTCCTTGTGCCTCTCCCTGATGAAGATCACTTTACTCTCCACATCTTTCCTGAACTTACAAAAAAGGTTATACTGATGTGCCACCGACCCAGTCCTGAGAAAAGGCCATGGTCCAGACTTCTGCCTCTGCATTCAGGGAGACAAGCCCTTCCTTCTCCCAGCCTGCAGTACCCAGCACATCACAAATAGCAGGGGCCAGAAGAAGCATTTTCCCCTTCTGAAAGTGGTTGAGGAGAATGGATGTGGTTCCAAACTCCTGCTCCAAGAGCTTTAATAAGAGCCATTACCAGCAGTCCCACGCTGGGGCTTTGTTGGCTTTGCAGAGAGAAAAGTCAGAGAACAGTACCTCGGACCTCCCCCCGTAATTAACCATTTCCCATCAGACACAGTGTCCTGCCACCATCATTTTCTCCTTTTTTTTGGCCCCGGGATTGTAGCGTGGCTGCTCTGGCACCTGCCAGGCTTCTGCTGTGCTGCTGTGGCTGAGGAGGGGAGCTGGACAGCGATGCCCTGGCAGCATGAGGGGGGATGCTGGGGCATGATCCCACCAGTCACTGCCGGCCCCTGGGAATAGGGTGGCAGCACCAGAGCTGGCTGTGGGCTGGGCAAACTGGGAAGGTCCAGATCCCTGGGGGACAGGAGGTTGTACAGTGAGGGGCTGGTTTCCTTGCTCCCCTGCTCTTTCAGCATCAGCAGGCTGGACATCGGGGTCACCCAGGTGCCTCTGGCCACCACTCGGGAGGGACAGTGAGACACTGCATCTCACAGTGGCACTGCTCACAGACTGGGCCCTGCCATGGGCACATGCCACTCACTGGGCACAACTGGTCCCCCCACGGCTGCAGCAACAGCCCAGCGACTCACCTGCACTGCGGACCCATCACCCATCAACTGCTGGAAATAAGGTGGAGGCTTCCCTGAGCATGGAGGCAGCCACCTCCACTCCAGCCGGGCTCTTGCTCCCTTCCTGAGACATTTGGGGTCCCAGATGACGTGGTTTGACCCCAGGAGATGCTCCTGCACCAAGCAGCAACTCGCATGCAGGGCTGGTGTGGCTGTCACCCACCCGAGGCCACTGTCCTCTGAGCAGGAGCAGAAGGAAGGAGCCCAGCTCCCTCCTGTGGCCACCTGCACCGGGGTCCGCCTGGCTGCGCAATTCTGGGAAGGGGCTGGCGAGGAAGTGCCCTCAGCCCCCTCCCCTCAGCCTCTTTGAAGCCCCTCATTTGCAGGGGTGCCAGGAGGGATCCTGGGGCTGTGTCCGTCTCCCGGACTGGCCGAGCCCTGGGTGATGTTACAGCAGTGTCCATGGTGAGGCGAAACACCAAACCCCTCCCTGAGCTGCGGGGTCACACCTGGTCAATGCCAGGAGCCAGGGCTGGCACCAGAGCTCCGCAGGACCCCGTGGCTGTGGCTGCTTTTGGAAGTGACCCCACTGGAACCTGCCACGTATGGGGGAATTCCACAGAGGACAGCATTTCCCACACCCCCTTCCTCCACATCCCCCATCCCTGCATCATTGCCATCATCTGGCACCTGCCTTCCCCCTAATTTGTCCCCAGACATGTCACCAGACCCCACGCCAGTGCTGAGCTCTGAGGATGACTGTGAGCCTGTCAGAGTCCCAGGACCATGGAGCCGTTTTGCCTCCGGACACTGGAGGCAGAGCATGGCTTTTGGCTGCAACAACCCCTGTCCCTCCAAGAAGTCAGTGTTTTCCTGTCCAGCCATGCACCCATGCAGCTGGCTGCATTTTGAAGGACATCTCCAGTACCCTCAGAGGACCTTTGAAGTGGAGTGGCAAGACAGGACCAGGCAGATGAGGCTGTGAGGATGGGGAAGAGAGAACTCCACGGTTTTGATTGGGGTGTGCAAATGGTACAGCACCCTCGTGTGCACCAGGACCCCCTCTCCCAGCTTGGCTGTCCCCCTCAGCCCTCTCCTTGCCCCCCACAACCTCTGAGCAGGGGACAAGTGTCTGGTGATCCAACAGCAGGGACCAGGAAGAGCATGGGGGGGCTTCTTTGGCCAGGGGAGGATTTTTGGGGATGCTGAGGGGGAAGGGATCTGATGAGTGTGCCAGGCTATTCCGACTGCTCCCATCCCCTGCACCTCTTCAGTGCAGGAGGTTGCTCTTTAATTCCCTCTTTCCTCCCCTAAGCGCCTTAGGGAGCAGAGACGAGAGATGCTGGTGCTTTTTATAGCAGCCATAATCCCTGCTGCTCACACTGCCTGCACCTCCTGCCCCGGTCACAGGGCTGAGCCTCCAAAATGGGGGCTGCTGCCCAAAAACTGCCTGAAACCCCTTTGGCTCCCAGCACTGCCTCTCTCCCAGCGCACAGATCCCAGCTGGGGCTGGTTCTGGACTCAGGATCCCTTTGCAGAAGGCATTGGACAGCCACAGGTGCTGCGCTCTGGCAAGGAGGGATGGGCAGACAGACGTACACAGATACATGGATGAGCACCAGAACAACTGCCAGGCCTCCCTGCTCTCCTCCAAGACTTGTGGAACTGGAACCAACCCCACAGCACAGCCACAAGAAAGTCCTCAGGCACAAGAGGAGACTGGGGGTTTCTTTGCTTTCTATCTCCCCCAGCTTTGCAAAAGGGAAACTGAGGCAGGGAGGAAGCAGGGAAGGGGCTCCTGGCCCTTCGGCCCAGGAGCTGAGTCCTTTTCAGGGCAGCTGATGAGCTTTAAAGGCTGAGGGAGCCTTTACTTGGATGTAAGGCCCAGGACATGAGCCTCAGCATTTTATCAGGATCATTTTGGTGCTGGGGTGCCTGGTTTCCCTCACCCAGCCTGTGCCTGCAAAGCCACAGATGGCATTTGGGCCATGCAGGCTTCATCCTTGGGGATGAAGGGGACTGAGGAAAAGGGATGTGAACTGGGGAAGTGGGAGGTTGGTGGGGCAGGAGCAGGTTCTGGGAGAGGCATATTTCACCTCCTATCCCTGTCCTGGTGGTCAGTGCTGTCCTTCCACCCAGCCCCAGTCCCTGCCACCACGCCAGGACCGCAGCCACCAAGGGAGGGCACGAGCACTGCAGCTGCTCTGTCCCCATTGCCATTTCTCTCTCCAGCAGCTCAGCTTTTACTTCTCTCCAGCCAAAAGTCCCCCTGACTCTGCACCCTGCCAGGAGGAGCCCAACACAGCTCTCAACCTTTTATTGTTTCTGTTTTACTGCCCATGGCTGGGGAGATTAAATTTTCTCTGCCTACCCACCCCAGACCAGAGGGAGGAGAGGGCAGCCTGGAAAATCCTGCCTAAAACCATTCCAGCCCTGCCTGCCCACTTTGCCCTGCTGTAGGTCTGGCCCTTGTCCCCCACAGCTTCTCTGCAACACATTTGCTGTAATTTTCCCTTTAAACGCCCCACAGGGGAAAAAAACCAACCCAGACAGGGGTGGTTCTTCTAGGTCAGGCTGAGCTAAGACAGGGAAAGAAGATTAATTTCTCAGAGGAGCAATTCAGATTTTTCTTCTGCTCCCCGCTGGGGACCGAGGCAGAGCTGGTGGCAGGAGCACACTCCTGGGCACACACGGGTTTTGGCTGTCACCCCTGGGGTGGCACTGAGCAGGACATCCCCAGAGCCAAGTCCTCTGTGGGAGGTGCAGGGGGATTCCTCCCAAGCAATGGGTGATGCAAGTGGGAAGAACGTGGCATATCAGGGATGCTGAGGGGCTGGGGTGGGTGCCCAGCACCCAGGGAGCTGGGCCACCACTCTCCCCTGGCCCCCAGGCTGGGCTGGAACAGGGCACAGGCGGGGAATGAAGCCCTGAGCCTGTCCTTGTCACCCACCCATGCCCACACACCCACGAGGCCCTGAGCAGCCACACTTGTTTTTCACTCCCAAGGAGTGCTGGGAAGCTCTAAAGCCAGCGGATTATTCTCCAAAGCAAAGGCCTGGCCTGCTGCCAGCCCCTGGCAGGGAACAAACAGCCTGGGGAGGCATTTCCCAAAGGCTCAGCTCGTTCCTGGTTCACACTCTGACTTTGTGCCTGTTCAGAAGCCTCACAGTCACTCAGCTGCGGACACCAGGAATTTCAGGAAGGGGTTCCCAAAGGTGGGGAGGAGGCAGGAGGTTACCAGGACACCCCACTTGGTGTCTGAGCTTCCCTGGGCAGAGTATCCCCTGCCCAGAGTGGCTTCTCCAGGGTGTAGTAGAGGCTCAGCAGAAGGCAGGCACAGGGAGAGGGATGTCTCTCCCCTCTCCTCTTTGCACAAAACCTGTTGGAGGTTCCCACCTTTGGAGACCTGTGACCCTGGGACAGTGGGAAGGAAAAGCTGGAAGCCATCTGGAAACTCAGGACACAAGAATCCTACACTGGGCTGATTTAACCCAGTAGTGGGGGGTCCTAGGCACAGTGTGGGGAGCAGGCTGGGTGAGGGGTGCTGGCTGGGGGAGAGCTGGGCGATGGGGCCAGCCTGGGTACCATGTCCCAAAGGAGTGGACTGAACTCAATTGTCCTAAACTGGAGGCAGCTTTGGCATCATGGGGCTCTTCTTGGGGATCTGGGGATCACCACTTTGCTGCAAACAGCACCAACACTTCAGCCTTGCCCAGGAGACCATCAGAACATCCCCACTGCCAAAACAGGGTGGGCTGAGAGCAGGGGCTGGGGGCGACGCTGAGCCTTTCCTGTCCCATTTGTTGACTTCTCCTGCCCCACGCTGTCTGCAGTGGGTCAGGCAGCACAAAACCAGAGCTCTGCTCACCAGAAAGGGTTATGGATAACCAGGGTGTGTGGGAGCTGCGCAGGGAACAGCACAAGGGTCAACAGGGAGCACCAATCTCCAGATAAGAGGAGGGTGGGGGTGCTGTGATCCAGCCCCACAGGCTGTGCTTGCACCCACACATCCCCTGCACCCGCTCCCAGAGTCACCCCACAGTGATGCTCCCCACACCAGCGAGCCCACGGGGTGGTGTGGGGCCACAGGGCTGCCAGACCAAAGGCCACAGAGTTTGGCCACCTCTCTTCCGACCATGGGGACCATGCTCTTTTTCCCCTGGGAAAAGGATATTTTCATGCTTCCTCCCCACAGGAACTAACAGAAATCGCTTAAATGGCTGCACTGCTCTGGGGACAGGCCCTTTTGGAGCTGAGCTGCATGCAGGGAAGGGAAAGCCCAGGGGACATTTTAATAAGCAAGGAGAGCTATTGAAGTGTTTTACTGCCTCGTTAAGGCAGTCTAATCTCTGTGTATATCTGGAAAAAAAAATTGGCTTGCTGGTGTTTTTATTGCAACAGAGGTGGGTGTTTTCTGGCACGGCTGGGATCCCGCCTGCTTTATCTGCTTGTTTTCTTACCTGATACTGGCACTGAACAGCCCAAGAGCAGCTCAAGGGCAGCAGCAGGCAGGGTCAGGGCCAGGCAGACCAGAAGGGAGGCTGTGGATCCATGCTGTGGGCTGTTTCCCACCCATGGGTGCTCTGCACCCCATTGCTGCACCCCCCCTTTCAGCAAGACACAGGTCCCCGGGGTGTTTCTCCAGGGGAGGTTTGGGACATTTGGCTCTGCACGTGCCTGGGCAAAGCCCAAAGGTGGGTGATCCCTCTTCCAGGCAGCCCAGAGACAGAGCAGGGAGACAACCATGAAGTCCCATCCACCCCTCCAGCTCCGAGGGCTGGGATTTGGGGGATACACAGATTTTGGAGCTATGGGCACCTTGGGGCTGATGTAAGCCAGGCTGAAGAGTCCATGCCCCAGGCAGCCCCAGCAGAAGTTCTTCTGCAGCAGTACAGAGTTATCTGACTGCTGAGGTCGAGATTCGTGAGAGGAATAGGCTGGGCATTTTATTTCTAAGGTTTTCTTCATGATTCTATTTTTTAACCTCAGCCCAGCAGAAAGTGGGGAAATCCTGCTGAGTCCTGCTGGCTCCGGCATCCAGCTCCCCATTTGCAAAAGCTCACGGTGTCAAAGCCGTGAGCCGGAAGGGGTGCTGAGGCTGGGATGGCAGGGCTGGATAAGCCGATTGTGCTTGCTTTGGAAAAGCTGATGTTTGCATGAGCACCGGCTCTAGTGGTTTTAAAGGGATCCACCCAGGAGCAAATCCCAACAGCCTGATATCAGAGCTGGGCTGCTCCCACCCCGGCTGGGCTGGAGAAGTCTCTGCTCTAAACCCAGATCCACGCTGCACCTCCTGGGTGGAGAAAGCCACGGGAGCCCAAGCTGCCACTGCACAACACAGGAAGCAAACAAAGATTCCAGCACAGCTAACAGGGCTGGTAAACACCTAAAATGATCTTCCTTGGAAATCTGGAGCAGGAAGGGTAAGGCTGCTGTTCGACACAGTTCAGCCAAGATCAATACAGTCACTCTTGCTTCCAGATGTGTGCTGGTACCCAGCTGCTTCAGGAAAAGTGACTTTTATGTGCCACCATGCTGAGGTGAGAAGGGACAGATCCCCAGACACCTGGTCTGTGCCTGTTTCAGGGCTGGGGCTAAACCTGCCCTTTTGCAGGGCTGCCAGAAGCTCCTCTCCCCTTCCCCCAGAAACACCGGTGAGCTCAGCAAAGCACCGACAGCGTGGCCTGGGAGAAACACGAACATTTATTAAGCCAGCTATTTTTTGTTGAGAATGATTTTAACAGCGCCAAAGGACTTACCCTGTCTCTCCCAGGGACCCTCAGCTGATTCATTGCATGCAGGGTTAGCAGGAAAGCGGGGGACAGCCAGCCTTGGGGACATGGTGGCTCAGTGTCAGCAGCACAGCGACACGGGGAGCCACAAGCTACTCGCAGGCAATGGCAAGCCAAGCACAGCTGCTCCAGGGCAGGCAGAGGGATGCTTGCACAGGGAAACAGTCCCAGCTTGCTGGGATTCCCCCCAGTCCTCAGCAGGTGCCGTCTCTGAGAATTGTGGGTGTTGTCCTGCTCTCCACATCCATCCAGGGAAGTCCTGAGGATCTGCAGGGGAAGGGAGGGTGCTCGGGGCTCTCAGAACAGAGGGCAATTTCCACTGAAGGTGCTGCTTCAGAGACACCAAGCTGAACCTGTTGTTCACCCAACCACCTTCCTGACCATGGCCAGCTCACAGCTCACATCTCACATCTGGAAAGTCACAGCCTGTCACTTCCCTCTCTCTTAGCTTCCCACTGACATCACAAGACCATGTCCTCACTCCTACCATCCCAGCAAGGACACATCCAAGCTGTGACCCACGCAGGCAAGGGAACAACGGCACGATGGTGAGAGCAAAGCCCTCACAGCACTCAGCTGGGGACAGATGTACCCATGGGTTCTGAAGTCAGGACACTCCAGGCTTATCCACAAATACGGAAAAGCTTGGCTCCTTGAATCAGGATGCTCAGGTCCTTCCCTGCATCATCTGGTGAAGGCAGCAGGTCCTGCCCAAGCTCTCACATGGCTCCAGCTGCAAGCCATGCTCTACAAGCCAGCGAGGGGCGTGCTGGGAGGCGTGGTGGGGACAGCAAAAGGCATGGGCAGAAGCCAAGGCTAAAAAGACAGAGAAGATGTCTCCAGGGCAGAGTCACTGCAAATCCACCCCGACACAACTCATGTTTCTGGTTTCTGGTAGGAGGCAGAGACCTGGCACCATTCACCACACAAACAGAGAAACCCAGCCTTCACCACCATCCCACCGTGTCAGGGGAGAGCAGGAGCCTCTCTGAGTCTGAGCCCTGCAGGCTCTGCCAGGCTGCCCGTGCGCTGCCACGTCCCAGGGATTCTGCGGGACTGCTCCCAAGCTGGAAGACAGTCCGGGAACAAACTGGGAGAATTGGATTTCCATTTCCCACCCAGTGCTTTGTTGTTCTCGTGCCATCACACCAGGAAGTCTGCACCATCCATCCTTCCTCTGCAGGGCAAGGACAGAGCCCCAGCCCCACCTCAGATTGGTGTCACAGAGGCGCTGAAACCAGGCAGGGCTTCACCCGCAGGGAAGGGGTTTTTAGCATCCACCATGTGCTGGGGCCAAACCCCAGGTCAGCTCTGCCCTGGATGGACACTGGCCTTGAAGACAGTGATGGAAATGAGCAGATCCAACAAGGATGCCCTGCTGATGGTCCTGCCCCACACTGAGCATGCTGGTGCCACAGAGCTGTGGATGCATGACAGTGTCTCCTGTCCTCTCTGGGGAGACATTTTGGGGGAAGGGTCCCCAGTTTTTGCACACTGGAAGCTGAGGATTAGAGGGAGAGATCCTATGAGCCCCACTGTCCCAGGTTTCCCCACCACCAAGAGCAACAGAGGGGCATCCAGCCACCTGCAAGCACCACCCTAGAGCAAAGGACTAAATCTCCCAGGACCCACCTCATCCCTCCTCTCCCAGAAATGTGCTGCAGGGCAGGCACCCAGTCCCTCATGGCTGCATCACCAAATGCTGTTGGGGCCATCAGAGGAACAATGCAACACCACCAAGCCAGCCTGGCCCCCCTCTCCAGCCACCCTAACTCTCCCAAGCACAGACAGGTGAAGCAGAGTGGGCAGCTGGGAGAGCTGGACTGGGAAGTTGAAGCCACGGGCTATAAGAATGTCACATCATCCTGTGACTGGAGCCAGCGCCAGTGGGCATCGTACTCCAGGTGCAGTTTGCTGTTGAGTTTGCAGTTCTCAAGGTCAGCCTCAGCTTTCCAAGCCTTCCCATCCGGATTCCCTTTCCCCAGCCTCTCCCCGGCCCCCGGTGGTGATTTGGTGTCTCTGTCTGGTTCCAGAGAGGGGGACTGCTGGCCCAAATACCCGTTGGCCACCTGGGGCTCCTTAGCAAACCGGTGATCCTGGGGCAACCCCGGTGGGGAGAGGTCCACGTGGGGCCACTCGTGCTCCTCTTTGTCCTTCTCTTGCTTTGCAAGACCCCTCTCGGGGTCGATCCTGACCCAATCCTGCTCTGCCCTGGCCAGGGCTCTGCCCGATGTGGACGCAGCAGCAGTTTCAGCAGCGTTCTGGGAGTACTCATCCATGTCATCAGCCAAGGTGTCCAGGTAGCTGCCGACGGAGATGCTGTCCAGCCTGTCGTTGGGGTCCTGCAGGCTGTCCCAGCTGCCCCGCCGCGAGGCCTCCTGGCTCTCCACCAGGCTGTACTGGCTGCTGGCCAGGCTGCTGCAGCGGCTGGTCAGCGTGCTCCGCTCCTCCAGCAGCCACTTCACCGCCTCGATGCCCTCGTTCACCACCACCAGCTGCTGCAGGATCTTCACGTCGACCGCTCGCAGGTAAGCCTGGGGGGACACAGAGAGCACAGGGGGGTTGAGGTGACCCAAGGGCTCCATGTCCCAGCCCAGCCTGGCAGAGGTGTCACCGTGGTGGCCACAGGTCTCCTAAGCTGCTTGATGAAGAGCACAGTATGGGAGAACACCCTGCAGGGAATCATCCCAGGGGGCCCTGTCCAGGACCTGGGGACATGGACATTGGTGACCAATGACTTCTGGTTCCCACCAGCCACCAACCCCTTTGGGGAAATAAATCCAGGGCACTTATGTTGCTATCTTCTATGGGAACAAGGAGGAATGAAGGAATTGGAGGTACTGGATGCAGATCTGATCCCAGAGCATCCTCCAAGACCTGGGAGGCTGCTGGCAGTGCAAGAGGATCAGGCATTGCTCAGGGACCTCCCCAGGCTGGTCCCTTCATGCCTTTACTTCTCTCCTTCTAGGGTCTGAACCAAGCCTGGTGACAATGTCACACGGCAAGATTTGTAGACCCAAATCACTCCCAAAATGGGAGGACAAGGAGGACAGACATTGCTGATCGCACCACTCACCTCACCGACTCCTGCCCCTCCAAGCCTGGGGAAGCTGTTTGCAAACCTCAGTTGCTGCAGAAACATCTGTTTTCCTAATGGAAAGCCCCGTGTGCCAAGACATTCCTGTCTGCATGATATTGGCCGCCAAAAGCCACTGGATTTCCCCTGCACAGGACGCAAATATTTTGCCAGGAAAGGAAATAAGGCCACGATGGGGGGAAAGGGAGAAAACCCACTACAGGGCAGGTACAGGCAGCCTGCGGGCTGCAGATGCCCATGGACTCCTTCACAAACACATCCTGTGCCCAGCATCAGCAAGCTGTGACAGAAATCCATGCGATCCCCGGGGATCATTTTAAAGCACAGCGCCCAATCCTCAGCATCCGGTGCCCTGGGAGTCACTCGCCCGCCCACGGGTGACCCCACAGTCCCCTGAGACCCCTGGCTCCGGTCCCACAGCCAGCGCAGCAACAGAAGCATCCGAGGAAGGAGCCTGGGAAAACTCCGGCCAGGATTTCGGCACGTGACACCTCTCACTCCAGACGACACCAAAAAAAGGGTCAAAGATTCATAAAGACCCGACACCAGCCCTCCCACTCCCTCCTCACGCTCCTCAAGCTGGATTTAAATAAAAAATAGCAGCGATGTGCCCGGATTGGGGCAGGAGCCAGCTTCCAAGTGCAGAAATTTCCTTTCTAGGCAAGTTATTTAAAAAACTGCCTACAATGGACTTTTCTGCACGCACTGCTAAAGCATCTGGCCTTGGCAGGGAGACCACGAAGGAGGAGGAGGGCTGGAAACCCCGGGTGGGGGGTTCCCCATTTTTCTCTGCCCCGTGCAGAACTGCAGCTGTCAGAGATGCCAGGGGAGCCACCCCAAAAGCAGAGGGTGGGATAACACTCCCCGCTTTCCAGACTGCTTGCTGGAAGGAGCTGCCCATCAATTTGCTGCTAGTTCAGGCCAGCCTGACCTCCCCATTGCACTCCAAGAACCCCCCTCTCCAGCAAGTCAAGGTTATCGTGGGAGGAGACCCAGCACAGGCTGCTCTCTGTACTCCTCCAGATGCACTGAAGTTCACTGCACGACCTCGCACCAAGGGCAGCCGTACAGGGGACTGTCACCCTCCTCCTCACGCTCTCCACGGGCAGACACAGCCCTGCTCCCCTCCCCAGCGTGCAAGAAACCTCAGGCGCCTTCTCCTTTGAAGATATCTAGCCCTAGGGATAAATCTTCCTCCTCAGATCAGGAGGCGAGAGTGGGAATTTGCTAAATTCTCCTCCCACCGCCCACTCCCAGGCCAGCTTATCCTCTGAGCATTGGGTTTGCTGGTTTCCTGCTGCTCGGGGGGGATGTCTGGTCCCTGTTCATGGGGATGGGGAGATGAGGGGAGCCCTGTGCTGGGTTTTGGCATCTGGTCCCAATCCCAAGCTGCTGATCTGGGTGTGAGGTGCCCCACTTCCTCACTGGCCAGCAAGAACAGCCAGGGCAGGGCAAGGAAATGCCTTTTGGAGCCAAGGTGAATAATGCCCGGCCCAAACCAGGCCTTGCTGGCCATGGGCTGAGCCTGCTTGCACCTGGGCAGGGCAAACACCACGCTGCCCCAGAGACCTTTCTCCTCCGGTCAGGGTGCAGCCTGGAAGCCGGTGCGGAGGGAGGATGAAAGCCGAGGGAGGATGAAAGCTCTCGCACCGATGGGAATATTGAATCAGCCAAAGCGGAGGGCTCAGGCTGGGCGGTGCTCCAGCCCCCCGGGGGCACGCAGGGATGCGGGCGTATTGAGCCTGGTTCCCTATGGAAACAATGCTCATTCCCACCCGCTCGGCATGTTCATGCGTGGGAGAGTCCCTCCCCCCAGCTGCACTTGAACCCATTGCCCAATCTCGCCACGTTTCCCCGAGGCGCAGGCACCGCCGGTATTTGCTCCCTCCACGAAAGAGGAAGGCGAGGAAGCTGCAGTCGGCACTCCCGCGGTCCCCGGGACAGGCTGCCACCGCAGCCCAAGCCCGTACGAGCCACCCGAGAGGCCCCAGCAGGAACCGAACCCCGGGAAAGCTCCCGGCGATGCTTGTGCCCTGTCACCATGGGGGTCACACCCGGGGGAGAAAAGATCCACCACCATGCCCTTGGTGAAGGTCCCTGCCCTAAATTCTGATCTCGGACACCGCGACCCCCGACGGAGCCGGCGGCTGGGGGTGCGCGGGGCGAGGGGGGCAGGACGGAGGTGGCAGAGGGGGACCCCGGGGGTGGATGCTGCGCGGGCCGGGGGCAGAGAGAGGCCGGGGAAGGGGTATGAGCTGGGGGGGTTTAACCCGTACACGGAGGAGCAAGGGGGGTTCCGCAAAATGCAGGCAGAGCGCGGGCACCATTCGG